>JAYMSE010000052.1:0-58157 GCA_036897945.1 Silene undulata | reverse complement strand
CCTAGTCGAGCTCTTTCAGCCGAAAACAACCTACTCATTACTACATACTAGAAAACAAAGGACTTCACCTTATGTTTAATCAAGGAATAGCCTACTCCCGCCCTGTTATTATAATTATAAGGTAGAGCTAAAAATCCTACTCTTCTTTTATAGTATATAAAACTAGCAGACTGCGCTCTTCGAGGCTATGCTCTTTATAGGGCAATAGGTACTACATCGAATGCAAGAAAAGAATTCTAATAATAGATAAAAAGGTGCTGTGCAAACAACTACTTCTCCGGAGACGGCTTCAGTTACCGAGACATCTTAAGATAAGAAGGATACGCCTATATATAGAGTTGAAACCCTTAACTACTTTAATATTAAAAAATGGGAACTTATACATAAAGCGTAAGAGGATGCTTTGTAGAAGAACATAATCATAAACAATGGTATTGTAATCCCTAAGTGGTTTCACCTGCTAGAAGAGTCTGACTTAACCAAGCATGCCAAATTAACCACAGAACATGGAATAAAATAAAGTTAGTCAAAGAAGCCAATACAAAGAGAAAATTACTAATAAGCGACGGAAGTGTACTTATTAATTACAAGCAAGGTATGCATAACCAGAAAAAAAAGGACTCAGCTTGAGTACTACAACGGCTGCGGGAGATACAGGGAATTCCCTTCTTATAACTTTTCGTGTGGTATGGCTTACCTACCCCTACTGCTTACTCTAGATGAGACTAAAGCGGATACTAATGATATATATGACTTACCCGAAACCGGGTCTAGAACAGCTCACAAGATAAAGAGATACCATATACGTCAGATACTTTGGCCCTTTATATGACATATTTAGGGCTCCACTCGTCCTAATGACTTATATTCTAGTAGCTTCCGGGACTACCGCTAGCTCCACATAAGCAGAAATAGCTTCGATAGCAAATGTATATGAGGAGAACGATAAGAATTATAATGGGATGCGTAGCCCAATGTTCCGCCTTTCCTAGCATAAACCAAGCACAATTACAAGTAGTAGATAGAATAACCGGGGCAATAGTATAAGGCGAATTCGAATAAGACTACTGAGAGATTACAATCCAGGCTTACTTCACCTTTGAGATATCAGCCCTAGCTATCAGAGACATCGGCAGCAGATATAGGATTATGCTTTCTGTGTAAAATTTTTTACTTAGTGCCCCATTAAGGTCTTTACTATGTTTTAGTGAGAAACTGTTGCACCTTCTCCCTTTAGTCTAGTCTTCTGTCTACCCCTACCTGATTTCTAACTGAGCGGTCATTTATGGGCCTTAGCTGTTGATCCGGGCTCTTTCGCTCTCGACTATTTTTTCCAACGCATCTTCCACTCTTCTTTGTGGATCCTATCTATTCTTGAGAGTATGCCTCAACTGGATCGAAGCACATTTTATAGCTCTAGATGCGGGGTAAGACTCGTTCCCAGACTTCCCTCACACGCCTGTAAACGTAAACATGGGTACCTATATTGTGATGTCCTTAGGAGAGTAGCGCATGAAGCCGTAGTTGATGGTGGGTGATGCAAAAGGAACCTCTTCTAAGAGGATCTTCGCTTGTCCCGAATTCAGTCCTTTTCTTCTTGTTTGTAATTTCTAATGTAAATAGTCAGTCGTCAGTGTGGTTGTGAAGACGCTGCGCTGTAAGCTGTCCACCTTGTAGCTGTAGAATATATAAAGGCGTGTCGTGTTTTTTTCGGACTTAAAATGTTACTAAGATAGGCCGAGAAGTCCCCCCTTTTCAGTGGGACAAAAGCCAAAATAGGACCCTTTAATTTGTTTTTAAGTGGTAAATGCATTGTTGGGACAGATGGCTATTCATTTTTGGAATTCCTAGTCTTGGCCACTTTTGGTCAATTCAAAGGTAAAATCGGGGGCTTTTTGCTTTATTTGTGGGTCTTTTTCTCTACGAGCATAAAAAGCAGCTTGTTAATTGACATCTTTTCCAGCGTGGCTTTCGTCTTCTTATCGGAAAAACTTTCTCGATTGCATCTGTTTCATCCTATGGATCGAAGGCTTATGCGCGTAAAAGCCACACTGTTGGGGGAGGGGGACATGAGTCATTTTTTGTTGCGGGATAGTGATTAAGAAAAGGAGGGTCTTGGTCCTTGGCAAAGCAAGAGAGTCGCCTGTGAAAGGAGTGATGCTGTAAGAGACGAAGGAAAGGTATGGATCTCCCGTTCGAGGTGTAAAGAAATGAGGAGAAGCTATCTCGTCGGGGTGGTATCATTGCGTCTGGTGTAAGAATACGCATCAAGCTAACTAGCTTGCATTGGAGCATGCCCTGGGGCGTCTGCTTCATTTGCTAATCTGCATTCTTTTTTATCTCTTGCCTAGTAAGTAAAACTAGATTTTTTTATGTTAAAGACAGAGCTTAGTTGTAGTAAACGTAGTTCGATGCTTGAATGTGTTAAAACCCCCTCCTTTCTTATTAGTCGAGTTATAAATATCTTCTCCTTCCTGGTGTAATATAAGAGGGACGAGCTTCGCTTTCTCAAAGGTAGCAGGATCAAGATCTAACACTGGAGTTGGATTTGAAGAGAGGGCTACTTCATTTAAATTTTATTACTTAGTACAGTCTAGCGTTTACTTAAGCTCCTTTTTTTTTTTCAATAACAATAAAAACTCCGGTAATGCCGCGGCTTCTTCGGGTTCCTACGGGACGGGATCGCTCCACCGGAATGCATGCTTCAACCCCGCCTTTTTCATTTATCTTTACTAGGACTGTTGGACTAAGGGCCCGCCCTTATCTTCTCTCCTATAAATCTTAGAGCATTGGGAGTTGGGTCAAAACTTCACTTATGATCCCAAACTCTTTTTTTTAGCCCTAAGGTAAAATGCATTTCTTCCGGGGGGCACGAGAAATATATGAAGCGAGCCCACTGTTATGAGAAGATTCTTTCATAAAAATTCCCTCAGTTTATATAGATAAATTGGTTTTTACTGTTTTGCCCGGAGCGGGAGTATAGACAAAGCCTTGTCTTTTTAAAAGTTTGCGGCAGAAACATAAGAATTAAGAGTGTTCGTCTGATGAATACGAGCTTTACTATAAATTTCATTTAATATGGTAAAAGTAGGATCCTTGTATTCCAGAACGAGGTTCTGTTCGAGCAGGAGAGGCGCTTTCTCTGACTTATTTATGAGTATAGGAACGGGCGATATCCAACTAACTTCCGTATGACTTTCCTAACATACGGCTAAAGCCAACTCTTTCCTGTGCAGGAATAAGGGGCAATATGAGACTGTTTGTCGAATTAGGTTCATCCAATTACTATAGCCTATAGCAATGAGCCCAATCCAGAACATGAACCATAAGGGAAAAGACTCACTGAGAGGCCAACAAGCTTGACGACTGCTCGACCAAGTAACGAAACAAATGGCAGGGCCGCAAAAGATTTCTCATTTAAATTTTAAATCTGTGTTTTCTTTTGGAGCCTCCTTATACTCGACGGGGTCAAACTTTAGTTATAAACGCTTGCAGCGTCGATTGCTTTCAGATAAAGGCTAGAGTTGACCCGCATTTCTATTCCGGTCTATAATAATGTCTGACATTACTTGGACTCTAATAAGGGAGCCTGGGCCTCAACTTGATGTGAGAGGGCTTTAGCTACTCGCATTTTCTTTAAATTATAACGAGGTATGGGCGGCTTCAAATATAAGGGTTAGTTGGGTGCTTTATCATAAGTAAGGGAGAAAAGCAGGCGCCAAAAGATGGAGCCGGAGCATGTGGTTAAATTGATGCAAGGAATGCAAGCTGAGAATCCGCTGTTGACAAAGATTCTGCTCCAGGAGTATAGTGCCTTTGATTAATACTTTAAATATTTAATGCCTTATCACATAATCAGATCAGAAGGGAATTTAGCTAACACACCTTATTTTATCTATTTCAATCTTTTAGCTTTAAAGAAGGCTTTACTCTAATCTTAAGCGAGACATGTTTTTTCTCTAGCTGAGTGTACTTGATCTCATATTCATGGGTATGGGCCTTTATTGGTGCATTAGTACTGGGTTGAGCAAGGTACTCTCTCTCCTTAAATAGGAATTAATGCATTGACCTCCTTCTTTACCCAGAATAAAGATAAGAATGAGCTTAAGCCCTTTCCTTGCCGGTAGCTTCGCTTCTCCTGGTATGGTTATTAGAGACTAGATTGCCTCTCGTTAGCATATTAAATATGGGTTAAGGCGGGAGCCAACTTCTTAATGCGTTAATATGAATTAAAGGGGGGTATTCTTTTCCAGGACCCATCTCCAAGGTCAAGTCAGGGTAAAGAAAGGCTATGGCGTTGAACCACCCGCGTGTCAATCACGCGCAGCGCTACTCTTACTACGAGTCGAGTCATCTCGTACTTCGCATGTAAACCAAGACAGGGAGTTCAACCGAAAAGCCGGTGCCAATGCTGTGCTTCAATCAAAGGGATTCGCCTATGCCTCTTTCCTTCTAGCAAAAAATAGAGGACATATCCTTCTTGGGGCATACCACTATTCGGGTTAACGGGCGGTACGCAACAGCAAAAGCATCTCGTTCCAAGGCTTTATGTAAAACAACTGCTTGTGCAGTGTCGGGTATATCGCGAAAGGACTCCCCCCTTGCCGGAATGCGGCTGTCTTTCAGGACGGCTTTGTCTTCTGTTCGAAACGGTAGCTGGTTGACCACGAATTGCCTTTTGCTTGACTAATTAGGAGCGAGGTATGAAAGCTTGTTCCTATGTCCGCATCTATCCCGTACTTTGATACTTCGTTAGCGAGAGACCTGTTCCTAAGTCGGAGGGCCCGGGGAAAGAGGAAGACGCGCTGAAGTAAAATAATGCGCTGGAGCGAAGCATCTATTCCAGTCTTCTATAAAAAAGAAAACAAGACAGTAACCGCTAGATGATACAAATGGAACGCTCGCGGCGGATATCGTCCCGGCTTCATAGATCTCAGGTAGGGCCCCTCCACTGATGTCTTGATCAGGATCTTGTCCTTTCTTTCTTACACGCTTTCCTGTGTTCTTTTCTCTCGATCTTGTCCCGCTCCAATTCTTCTAGTCAATGCACGAAACTTAGAAAGGTTTATGAACAAAAAGCAACGCAACAAGCAATAAGAAGTCTAGTTCAGTTGTTCAAATTAGCAAACTATATGCGTCACAAGCACAGGAGTTAGCCTTCCCCGCTATTTGCATACAGGAAAGCATGGAATACGATCAAGTCTTTTAAACTCTCAATAAAACGGGGGAGTTATACCATATATGATTTTGCCATGACGTCGTTTCGGGCAAACCCAAAGCCAAGGAACTAAGAGGAAGCCTAGCTTATCTCTTTATTTATCTTCTCCTATTTCTATGCTTTGCATAATCTTTTTCATGCTGTAAGACGAGTTCGGCCGATGGTGTTTTTTCCGCTCCGGTTGGCGCTGGGGCGGCATAAGAAGTAGCTGGGTTTTCTCTCAACTCTAAGACCCGAGCTCAAAAGGCGCTAAAGCGGACACCACAAATCCCACCCAGCAAAAAGCCAGTCCCAGCTTGCCATGAAAGGCTCATCTTTGAGCAAGATTAATTTTTAGCTTTTGATTTATAATTATAATATAATACCGAGATGGGGATTACATTCTTTTCTTTCTTATTCGTTTCTTGATGATGGCGAAGCGCACCTAATTTCAACTGAGGTAGGATGTCTTTTAATCGACTTAGCCTCAGGTTCTCATTCTTCATTAAAGCAATGAAAAATCCCTTATTCTCTTATCTCCAGTTTAAAACTAAGCGAGCGAATGCGCGGAATGCTTTGTAAGAGGGCCCTCCCCGGGTTTAGGGGACAAGAGAAGGAGTCCGGAGATTACTAATGTTCAAAATTAACAAGCGACAAAGAGGCTGGCGAGATATGAAGCCGTAAGGTAGCCTTTGCTTTGTAAGTATACTCGTTCGAGCGCTTTCTTCCCAACTTTGAAATTTAAGTAAGTGACAAGAATGATCCCTTGAAGAAGATGTACCGAAGGTAGGGGCATTACTAGACGTTACTGTTGAGGATGAGAGAGAGGGATACCTGGTTTAATAACCTTTGTTACAATCGGAAAGACCCGCCTTAGCTGACTACCGAAGCGATAAACCTAAACAGCAGCACCCTTCAGTTTTTTTATTTGGTGTACCGGAGCAGCAAGCTTTTCTTCAAATAGCGTAGGAAAGCCCGTATCCTTTCCCGAGGAAGTTTCGATCTCAGCCACCTAAAGAAAGTTTGAGAGCATGTCCTTCACAAGGTGCGCCGGGCACCGTCTGTTCCCCTTTCTTCTATGAGGAAATCAAGGTATACCACCTACATACCCTCTCGTATTCTTAATATGGCTTGCCTTTCCACCATACATAATAAGATAGGCCATCCGACCAACCACGGACATGCGCGCAAAGCCTCGAGCTTGTCTTTCTCTCCTGAGGGAGCGGATGGAATGTGTGAAACGAGCATCTGACTTTCTCTTTAACAAAAACGGATCTACTCCCTTTCTTGGAAGCGAGCAAGAGGACAAGAAATCCCACCTTCTTTGGAAAAAAAAGATTGATCGAATCTGCGGCTTACTGTAAAAAAAATGTAGACCCACGATGAGTGGATGTCGTACCACCTCTTCTTCTTATAAGATCCCGTAGGTACTTCTTTTTACTAACGCAATGCACTTCCGAAACCTGCGGATGAGGAGGCGCCGGGGCATCGGTCGGGCACAAGGATGATGAGGCAATACCTTTTTAATTAAGTCGGATAGGCTCGACTTGTCGAACAGACTGATCTTTCATTTTATTCAATCTTTGGATTCGAGATTGATCACTCTCGGGAGTATGTATGCAGGTACTTTGAATAGCCTCCTTTCTCGTACTTACTCCCCCAATCCCTATTAATGAGGGATCTAATCCTCTTTCTTTCCACAGCAAGGGTGAGACCGCCCCCATACTCCCAAGCTAACAAACCCGTTCACATCCTACTCTTAATGCTACTATTGTCTTGATTGAATACGGCATCACCTCTTAAAGAGGGCGCTTGCTCGATAGAATATGCTGTAGAAGTGCATAGGAAAGAAGTCTTTTACATCATCCCACCTTTCGCGCTTAGGGTCTTTATCGGGTTACCGAGCTTGGTCCCCGAAGCGTCTTCCTCACATGTGAATCCTTGCCCTCCTCCTCACTATATCGACCGTATGCTCTCCACTCGCAAGAAAATCAGGGAAGGTAGTGTGATCCAAGGATCATGTCATATCTGGTATGCCAAGTAGGATCAATTTTATTTTTTTTGATAAATATACCTAGTGGCTTTCATTCTAAACACTTATTCTAAACCGCTTTGTCTTCTGTCACTTCGCTCAAGTTTTTCACTCCTATCCGTAACCCGGCTTGGTAATATGCCCTTACTGTCCAACGACAATGTTACGCGCCAATTGTGGGGATTTCGTTCCTATGCGGAAGCAGGAAGAATATCTAAGAAGGGGTATCCGCTTTTACAAGCATTTAAACTATATAGGACAGACGCACTCTATTCTATTTGCACTCAATCCTTCGTCGAGACAGAAGTGGGCTCAAGCGTAATCCGAACTTTCCCATGGATACGTACTCGAAGAAGCACGATTCCCAGTTGTGGGTGATGGAAAGACTGGTACTACCTATCTATAGATAGGCTAGCCCCCCTCCTTGGACAATCAGATGTAAACACCCGGTTCACTACACTCTTTCGCATCCTCATTCCAACGACATCTCCTAAATCTTGAGGTACTAAATGAAAGCAACTGTGTAGAGTCTTTTAATTGCTTTCCAATGGCTCTCACTGCAATGTTATCTCGAGATAACAAGTCTGTTACCCCTACGCTTGCTTGCCTTGACTCACTAGCTTATCCAAGGAATTTTTGTCCATAAGAACGCTTATCGGTCGGGGCTATAGCCCGTGCCTTCTTTGGTTAGCCCGAGAATGCGTTAATTAAAACGAGGCTCTTTCTTACAAGTGATGCTGAGTCGAAACTTCTTTCCTTGGTGAGCCAACATCAGGATCTGAAAGAACTTGGGCGATAGCGAGAGGGATAGGTTGGCGGATACGCGGCTTAATCGGTTAGATTGGTCTGCCTTGGAGGACTTGTTTTCAAGCGCTAAAAGTTTCGTTCAAATGTCCGCAGTAGAAGCTTTGTCAGGAGCTGTTTTACTTACTTTTTTCCGAAATTGCTATAACCCCTTGAATAAAGCTTTTGATACTGCCGCTCGTTGAGAAGCTGAGACGGAGGTCGTACCTAGTTGTCCTAACCTGTGATAAGGGCTGAAAACAGGAATTTTGATACAACAGCTAGTTACGAAGCCTAGAAAAACTACTTCTCATTAGCCCCCTATGTGAAATAAACTTCAACTCAAGAAAATAGAGAAGAAAAGGAGGTATTCTCACAAACTATATAATTTAAGTGCGTCTTTAGCCTAATTCTACCTAAGCTCCCGAGAGAAGCTGAAAGCGACAAACCCCCCTTAGGGGCATTTTCATCTAAACCTAGAACATAGGTTAGCCTTAGTTGAGGGGAGCGGGGTCAGGTGTCTTGAGCTAGCATTAGGGATAAATTTCCTGAGGAATTTGTTGAGTCATAGAGTGAATGTTGATTCTTAATCTTCCTTTGACCTATGCTATAAAGAAAGAGGGTCGAACTGGATTTAGAGAAGTTAAAAACGAAGTCATCCTCCTCTCGCTATCACTCGAGTTCCTACGGGCCTTACTCTTAACTTTAAGTCTCAAGTTACTGGGTCCATCTGAGTAAGGATTGCCAATATTTATTTGTGATTCTACCGATTGCCACCTGAGAGCCGAAGAGAGACTCTGGTTTTGACGAGCTCAATAATAAGTCTACTGAACCAAACAACTCTCTTCCTTTCTCACCCCCAGCATTTGCGGGATTGCTGCTAAATTCATAATATCGAAATCAAGATCGATACGATTTAATAAATTTAATAAAATAAGGATCACATCAATCTCGTTTATTTGTGGCAGAGGTAAAAAAAAAGTTGGAACATGGGCGTGAATTGGGACGTTATCTTCTATAACTAAAACTGGCAGGATCGGAATAAGTCGCTGGATCAGAATCTGCGGCCATGATCTGTCTGTGATCGGTATTGGGAATGAACGTCCTAAAAGAAATATGGTTTTAGCAATAGAAACTTTTTTCTTAAGCAAGCTTTATCCTCTCTTTATTAGTCGAGTTTGTAAACATCCTTTTTAAAAGTCTATCGCTAACGCTTTTATCTCCTCTTCTCCTCCTTCATCAAGTTGGATTTTTTTCATATTATAATAAGCTGAAATGCCAATCCCTTGTTTTATATGAAAATATAAGTAGTAGTCTCCTCGGCCTATAGGAGTCAGTCTATCGAGCCTTCATAAGAGAGGCCAAAGAAGCGGACTTCTATTTTCTTAAATTAACGCCTAAGGTGGGTAGAGACTTAAGAAGAGTTCTGAGGCAGATGCCTGCGCATCCTCGTGCCGCTCATGCATGGGAATTCTTTGCCACTTGTAGTTAGAGAAAGACGGGTTCTCTGAGACAGTAGACTGTATTCCGGAAAGAAAGACTGGGCGAAGCCTTATAGAAAGGCTTGAGCGAATCTTATTGTCCAATTGAGGCTTCTCCGGGGTGATCATTGGTATAGTTATCTGTTTGGATATATTATAGGAAATGCAAACAATAATCTGCACTTAAGAAAAGAAGGCAAGAAAATATAGACTGAGTATTAAGTATTAAATAAAAGATATCTAGTAGACCAGTCGAAGAGAGGCACATAGTAATTAGACTCGTAGAGAAAAGGAGATTTATACTTCGACTGCTAAGGGGGATTGGTACTATGCATGTGATTACGCGGGAATCAGGAAAGTAGCTTTGGAGTTACTTAAGAAAGGGAGACTCCTTTACGAGTAGATATAGACTCTTAGTATAAAAAATTCCAACAAGCCAAATGCTTGGGAGGCGCCCCTTTCTTTAGCATTGGTTACTTATGGGTATAAAAAGAAAGAAAAGACCCGCATGTATAGGCCAAGACTGAAGGCCATGATGCAAGATCCTAATCCAAATTCTTCTCCTCCACTTCATTTTAAGCAAGACTTCCTTACTTAAAACTTAAACTTGTCTCGTCCATTAGTACTCCCTGAAGTAGTCTAAAAGGGGAGTGTGGGATTCAACGGCCTTTACCGCCATCCAGAGGTGAAGCCAAGCAACCCTGCTAGCCAAGCTCGTCCCGGGATACCACTATTTTCTCATCTGCCTGGTCTCTTTCTTCTCTTTGAAAAAAGTTCATTCACGAGCTCCACTGACTGAATCCGAAGCTCTTTCATCTTTGACAGCGAAAATAGGAAAGAAAATATAATTGCACCATATTTACCGAGCGAAAGGTATGGACATAACGCACCTTTCATAGGACAGGAGAAGGAGCCCACCTTTTGATCAAAAGCGGAGGCGGGAGAACTCGTTCTAAACACCCTTTCTTCGTTACGGTCTTCATTATGATCCCATTTTAACGAGTCTTCTTTTCTTTGAAGGAGAGAGTAGCCTATTTGAACAGTTTTAGATAGGATATACCTCAGACAAGGTCCAAAGAGCCAAATCCTGCTCTTAAAAAAGCCTATCCTGGTTACTTTTATAACGGGTATTCCTGTAGGAAAGTTATGATGCTAATTCTGCGCAATGGGCGTAGAGAAATTCTTTTGAAGAGATTTAAGAGTCAAAGCATACTTCTTTCCCGGATTCTCAGGAGTCAGGACACAGCGTTTCGTTCTATCCTTTGTGGTGCCCGAGCGAAAACCCTAGTTGTTTGAGCTCTCCCCTTACGATTGATGATCTGACTCAACTAAGCAAGGGGACCCGCTCCTGAAACGCCCTTATAAGAAGAATGTCGAGTGGAGAGCTTTCTAATTAAAGGGCTGGAATTGAGCTTTTTTCCATAATCCTAGAATTTCCTGAAACTTCAACCAATTACGAGAGATCACAATCTATTTCGAAAAAAAGTCTACACTTAAAAAAAAATTCTCAATAAATATGAAGGCTTGATTGTATAGCACTTCAAAAAAAGAAAAAGGGTGGAATTTCATTCTTATTTAATTTGTTCACTTACTTAGACTTAGTTAAAGCGCTAAGGTTAATATGGTATGGATGATTTTTCTGAGTTTGAGGAAGACTTTTTACTTTATTAAAATAAAAAAGGAAATTGTCCCCCTTTATAAAAGTACCACTATTATCATAAGTGATGCAAGCGCCTGTCCCGCGTAAAAGGAAGTCAAAGAAACCTTGCCCTTTCTTTCATGTCCGAGTTTCAGGACTTGACAAAGGGCAAGGTATGACACAGATGCTACAATTACAATTGCTAATGAAGCAACGGGAGGTGACGTTCCGGTCTATCCGGAGATAGGTTTTGCTTGCTATCATGTCTCATCAAAGGCACCTTCTCCCGTCTCAGCCTCTTCCTTATGATTTATGGGCAAAGCCTGCTCTAACTATGGCTTTAGAATCAAATCTAGTCCCCGAAGCAATTGGGGTCAAATGTATTATTCTTTCCTAAATTAAAGGACTTAAAGAAAGGAGTTAGCAATGGGCCTGCCTTCACCGTCTAACTGATTAATTGGAAAGATGCTATCTCCCTATTACTTACCGTCATAGGACTTGAGAAGCTATTTCTAAGGGGGTTTCAACTTTATTAGATTAGAGAAGGACCGCTCGCAGGTTCATTTCCTATATCGAGGATCAGAAATATATTTAAGAATTTGATGATGGAATTTCCGCCGGGGAAAGGGGGAAGCGACCCAAATATCAGAGAGAAGGTCTGTGACCCGAACCCTATTATACTGATCTTGCGGCTAGAGCGGATGACAATCATACCTTAAACAGGTTCTTAATGGGAATTCAATTAATTTTCTTTCAATTCAGTGCACAAAGCATATAAAGACTTTGATCCTAGCTCAGAAGGAAGACTATGCGCTTTAAAACTAGTTCGCTCGAAATCGAAGCATAAAGAAATTCAAGCCAATGAAGTATGTTCCCTCAAGCTTTTTTGTAAATTGACTTTTTTTTTTTATTCTAAGCGACTACTCCTTCCGTCCGTAACCAATTAATGAAGTCTAATCAATACAGCGCTTTTCTTGGATCTCGGAATCCGGTATCTGGACTTTCTCTCGTCAATCCCTCCCTATTCTAATGAGAGGCAATCAAAAACAAGGCTGTGCTCCTATCCTTAAGGTTTCAGTCTGATGTTTGGGTGTACTCCTTGGGGTGCTCTTTCTTTGTCTCAAGAAAGCATGAATCTTTCTTCGAGTCGTAAGGAGAGATTGCTAAATCTAAGGCTTTAGCCAAGTTGAACCCAAACCCTGGTCCCATTTCCTCTTTCCATCTTTATAGCTCGGGCACAGCTTCCAATCTTAGTTCCTCAGATCGGTCGAAAGAAAGAAGCAATCAACTTGAAACAAGTCCACGGACTCAAATACCCAAGCCTCTGCTTTCAGCTACCTCTCAGAAGATTAACCGGGATTCTTAATTAAAGAGGGCACTAACATAGGTTCTGGGACCTACTAGATTCAACCTTCAAAGGGCTGATCCTTATTCTATGAGAAGGCTGAAAGTGAGAGATCGACCTTTCTTTTCTTAAGTTAACTTCCGAAAGCGCCTAAAGCAAGAGGGCTCCGCGGAGATTTTCGAGATTACCAAGCCTTGTGCAGCCCTTGGCTAATTCAGAGATTACCCTGAGCGAAAAGATATTGACCAAAGTGATCCCGTCTTAATATTGGACTGAGATTGATGGCGATAAAGAATGTTCCCACCTCACTTACATAGATACTTATACCAAAATCTTATAACATGAAACTTCAAAGTAAAGATGTCTATAGCAGTGGAATTCCTTTCAGGGGGTCTAAGTTTAGGTACTACCTTTACTATATATCCCCTTAATTGAAAGCGACAAACCATCGCGGAGGCCAATTACGAGCCTCCCTAATTATAGGGCTCGGGAATTAGTCTTCAGTCGAATCCCCACTTTTAAAAGCTCCTGAAACGGCGGAACGGGCGGTGCGAGCAGTACCTTTATATCCGAATGCGCTTAATTAAGTAGTCAGCCCTTCTTTGTTTCGATTTCGTCGATGCCCGCGACTTTTTCAGTTGAAGATTGAAATGAAATCTCATAAACCTGAGAAGACTTCTTAAACCGGGTTTAGCATTTGAGTTCTTAAAAAAAAAAAAAAAAGAATGCGCCCAAGCTGCGCGCCCTCCCCCTTCAAATGTAAAATTGCATTCTGCATATGGAAACGAAGAAGAAACTGTAGCGTATTACAGTGATGTATGATGTGAATTTTGTCAGTCAGCCAAAGCATCTAATTTTCCATATGCTTATTCTCCTACTTATGAGATTTCACTTGCTCCAGCTACTGCCCCAATCTCAGCGAAAGCTATGTAGCGAGTTTGTTGGCACATCAGTTAACTCGGACAGGCATTCTAACCACTGCATGTCACGATTGGCCTTCCTATCCTCAGGATGTTTCGACAGTAACTAGCTAAACACAGTAATCCTGCGCCTTCGACCTTTGAACTTTGTAAAACCATCACACCTTGGAAACCCCTTTTTCTCAACCGAAAATCCATTCTGAGGGAAAAGATGCGTCAAAAAGCCACTCACTTTTTTACCCCCTAAGCTTCACCCAGGATTTGGTTTTTGGTTTAGTATTCTTAAGATAAGAGATCTGATAAGACCCTTCTACTCTACCCACCAAGTAAACTGCATCATTTGCATTTGGCGGAAGAACTTTACTTTCCTTTCAATTTCATCTTTGTGTGATCCAAGTAAAGCAAAAAATAAAGTAATTGTTTTGCATTATTAGGAGTTGGCTTATTATAAACCCACTTTAATTAGGGTTTTTCTAGTTCATACTAGTGCTGGTAAGGTTTTGCGCGTTGTAGCGAATTAAATTTCTCAACTCGGAATTTTATATCTCCACTGCGTGTGCAGGCCTCCGTTTTCTTTTTTCCCCAAGGTTTAGACCTGCGCATCACTTTGCTCTCTTACCTTGCAATTACAAGTAAAAGTACGGTTAAAGAAGTATAATTCAAGGGCGTCTTGGAGCATCATCTATATCTATAAATCCTTAACCTTGGATAATCAACCTTGGATAATCAGAGGAACCAACCCACCTTCAAGCTACCTCGATACCGAAGAAGCCAAATGAGAGGTCACGAAAGCAGGTCGCAGCCCTAGTATTCCTTTGATTATGCGTTAAGGTATGTTCGCGAAAGAGCCGACCCAGAACTCTAGGATTCCTTTCGACAAATAAAGCTACGAAGTAACTTGAGCGATAGAAAGAGGGGGTGAAATGGCTAGAGGGATTATGCTTTACAAAAGCACACCTAGGTAGGACCTACCTCGGGTTATTGAATCCAGGCTTTTATGGTTAGTTAGAAAGAAAGGCTATTAAGACTTTTTACATAAATTTTGTTATGCTTGAAAAAGGTTCTAGTTTTTAAGCAAAAGCGGTAAAAAAGTGAGACACGTATCCGAGGGTCATCAGACCATTATATATAGAGATGCCACTTTGAAACTTTTTTTTTTCAGAATTTTTTTCTATCTTGCATAGCTTTCTTGCGTGTGAGGGGCAGCTTAACCAAGTGAAGTACGCCTTTTGTTCACAGCTCTCTCTGTTTAAATAAAATATAAAAAGCTTTTCGTATACTTGTTTATGGCTAATTATTCCCAAAAAACTTAAGAATAAGTGTTATTTTAGCTTTCAAGCTTGGAATGTCTACACCATATGAAAAACAAGTCTGCTCAGTCCACCCTATACTTGGCCCCTTGAAAGGTACAAAAGCCTAGTGTTTGTATAAAAATTTCAGGGCATGAACCTAATGACATATCAAACTCTTTCCACTAATGATGTAATGATGTTTGTAAGTGGTTTAATCACTGTTTCGATGCCACTTGCTTTCGTGCGTGCAAAATTCTTTTCAATTCACAAATTTATTTTAAGCTTACTTAAATAAAGTCTATCTTTTTAGCTCTAGTTTCGAACTATCAGAATAGTTGCTTGAAGATTGGAATTACACAACATACCATATATGCGATGGAAAAGTAGAATACGGGATTGGCATAATCGTAATTGACCTAAATTGAACCGTAAATGGGCTTAAATTGAACTTAAAATATGCCAAAATTCAGCCAAAAAAAGTAAGATGGGTCGAAAATAGGTCAAAACTTGGTCCATAATTGACACAGAATCGGTACAAAAAGAGTCTATTGAATGTCTCTTGCATGTCATTTGGCCGAGTAACTTTGCCTCTTTCGTTTTAACGTAAGACGTGATTTGGGTGAAATGATTTTTTCTGTTTGGACCTCTGCTCGCTCAGCCAAAGTAATATTGAGTGAAGGAGTTCTTTGCTCTTTTTCTCTGGGTAATACCTTAAAGAAGTGAATTAGGCTAGGAGAGGGGCGAGGTTTTCAATCCTGCAGTTGCCAAGGAGAGACTTGTAATGCATCTCTACTCTGCTCGGGAACTACGGTAAAGACCCATACTGGAATTCGCCCTCATTATCTTATACCCTTTGAAACGATCCTATTTCAATCAAAGATAACAAGGATAAGGGAAAAAAGACTAAAGAAGAAATGCATTAAGAGAGCTGGCTTGGTCACTTCTCCTAGTCAAGCAAGTGAGCTGAGGTATGAGTTTGAGCATGGATGGGCGGATGACTACACTTGGCTTTTCTTCTCTTTTTGCTTCCTGTGGTTGCTGCTTTTCTTTTTTCCTATCGCTCAAGATTGATGAATTGATAAGATTAGATACGAGAGAGGAAATGCTCTATACCCCTCGTTGAGGTCTGCTCTTTAGACCCATTTAATTAGAAGGAGTACTCTAGTGCGTTTCGTTCCACACATTTCATTCGCTCTTCACATGCAGCGGATACATTAAGATTGGTTGATTCGTCTTTGCCGTTGTGGACTCATCAAGACACAGGCCTTTCTCTTTGAAAGGGTGCACTATGCAATCGTTTCCAAGCTGCTTTCGGGCTTTAGCACTGAGAACGTTCTTTTTTTTTTTTCTTGGGATCTTCGTTAGGGCGATTTGTAGGCATTCTGTCTTTAAATTTAAGGCGGGTTTGGTTGTGCTTGCACCGAAAGCTAAACCCCTGATTCTGTTAGAGCTCGCTCATGGGCAGTTTTTTTCTATCTTCTATCGGAGAAGCATCCTCGAGGGCATCTGCTTCGGCCTTCCTTTGCATCTTTCTTGTAATGGCACGGCACGCATTGGGCATTTTCTTTTATATTAATGGGCTAAGTCCCCCTCCCCCTTTTAGTCGAGTTAGTCTTCTCAATCCGGTAAGAAAGAGGTGGGCCCTGTCTTCAACAACTGGATTTGCTTCGGATTCACCCGCTTCATTCATTATCTTAATCTTCTTAAAGCAACTTTACTAATTCCCTTTCTTATGAACAGATACAAGCGTTCCGATCCTAACTTGTTTTTTTATAGGTTTATTCTTTCAAGCCAAGTTCCATCATCACCCCTTTCCCGAGAGTCAGTTATTCAGATCCAGCCTCACCCAACTCGTGAGATTTCACGCTAGGAGACAAGCTCTGCTTTTCTCTTTTTATGAGAATTCAAATAGTGGAAACCGCGGGGCGAGTGGAAACTATTAGGAAAAAAATCTTATGTCGTCTTTCAATAAAAACTTCTTAACTACAACAAAGACTAGCTACTAAAGCGCCCCTTATATCCAACTGCAAAGTCATAATATAAGAATAGCTTAAGTAAGCGGTGCATAGCAGACTTCAGCAGAGCTAGAGATAGAATAGGTACCAGGCCCAGATAGAGACATCATATAACTATATCCCCTATTTCTTAGTGTTTAGAATCAGAGCTACCCTTCTAAGATTTAAGAAAGAATTTATTTAACTCATCGCAGCATCAAAGATAGAGTATAGGAGCGAACCCCGCACTTCTATACCATCCTAAAAAGCGTTTATAGCGCCCTGGGGACTCCCCCGCTTGGGACGAGTTCTCTACGAAACAGCCTACTTGCATCGTGTATTCTGTTCGTTCCATTCAGAGGAATAATAACTTTTTGCAAAAGGAGTAGTCCCTGGGAAAGAAGCTTTCTATGGTGTATGTATTTCATGTCTTTGCTGTAGGTAGAGCTCTATGCGCAGCTATTGTAGTATGGACACCTTAATATAGGTAATACGGTTGAAGAAGCCTTTTATCGAGTGTAAACCTCAAATAACGCTGTATACGTGTCTGGTTATATACACGAGCGCAACCACCTGTAAGCATACGGGCTTCATTGACTACAATTGCATCCTCTCCGTCGGGTAGCTGATCACTTCACCCGCTTCCTGGGATTACTTTAGTCCTTTTTATTTAAAATCGGGGGGGTGCCTTTCTAGTATTAGAGTTGATCTCGTACAGAGAAATTCCCTAATTCAAAAGTCTGGATCAAAAAGAGGGTCCCCAAGGGATTCATTTCCAAGATATAGGGCGGCTAAAGACATCAAAACAATACCCTCCAGTATTTACGGGCACTTGGCTCTTTTAGCTTAGGATTTTAAAACTGTTGTACATTTCTTTCTAACACTAAAGAAAAGATCAAGGAAAAGGCTATTTTCAAGAGGAGCAAAGCGGAGCGTCTTGAGCAATTCCGTAGCGACTGTATCCACAAGCATTTAATTTAACCGGAATAACAAGACTTGCATATAGAATTAATAGGGCGGCCAAAAAACAAAGAAAAGGCTATAAAAGGTAATGCCAGTTATTTTATTATAAAAAAGGATGAATTTGTAAGCAAGCGCATTCTTTACTTATGCGAAAAGGTAAAACATGCTTCGAAGAGAAGAAATGTCAAGTGATTTGTATTCGACTAAAACAAGAAGAAAGGTAGGTTTGCCCCTACTAAGTAGGAAGCATGACGTTTACTCATACTCAACTCGGGTTGAAATCTTCTTAGTAATTGTAAAAGAGTGGTCTAATTCTTCCCCGGATACTAAAATTACAATATGTGTTTGTAAATTCCTTTTTGCAAAAAGCCTGAAAGAGAGCGCGAGTGAAATGGATGAATGAGAACAGAAGCCAAGCACAACTTTAGACTCTCCGACCTTAAAGTATTCCCCGACATACGAGCAGGATGTTGATGAGAAAGAAGGCAAGTAGATCGTACGAGGATACGTAACGCCCTATTATTATATTATAAAGCCTTTGTTATAATTTATAATGAATAAAATAATTAATTATCAGAGTGAACAGAGTGAATTCCTATGCTATTTTCAATACTTAAAACTTAAAGAGTAGAAACATTTGGTTCAAGAGAAGGATTAAAAGCTTCCTTGTTCGAGATGAAATATCAATCTCTGGAAACCCCCCTTATTATAGAATAGGATCTTTGATGGTTAACCCCACGAAATGCGCTTCCCTCTTTTTTTTATCATTGAATTCACGTATGGTTGGGCCGAAGTTGCATAGAAGATATAGCAAGAGACGTTACCGAGGGATGAATCAGAGGAATAGATGATGTGACACCTCAACTGTCTTTTCTTTTTCTTGTATTGTAGGTGGATGGAAGATCAATCATCAGATGATGATTGATCTCATTCTTTTTCTCCACCATCAAGAGCTTCTTCTTTAATTTAAGTTCACTGAGATGCTCTTTTGCGAAAGACCCTCGGACTTAGACAAAGAAAAAATCAGCATTTGCGGCATATGACGATGAAGTTGAGGTGAGGAAGGATCCCGGATCCGCCCAACCCAGAATAGGTTGAAGCACCATTAGCTGCAATCTTCATATAAAGTATAAGACATATTGAGATTCACAGATTAAACAAAGTCATTTAAAGCTCTGATCCTGCCTTCATTGAGTGCTTAGAAAGATGGACCGAAGTCTGCTTTTTCTTCTTATTTATTTAATTAGTTAAAAACGAGACTGTTAGATCCGGCTCAAGCTTTCCTATGCTTTTGTTACAAAGTGCCCTGTTTCGAAAGGTTAAACAAACATGAGTAGCGACGAAAGCAGTTGTAAGGAGATTCCTATTCATACGGGTCTCGGCCCTGCTCAGTTGAACCGAGACGGGGATTCCTTTGTAATTAAAGAAGCTAACAACCTAACTTGGAATTCCGAGATTGAAACTAGGCTAGAACTATCAATCCAAAGGACTCAATTCATTGAATTAAATCTTTCCCTAGCAAGAAAAAGGTAAGATCGTTCAGAGCTATTCCACGCAGGAGAAAGATCTTATGTCCTTCAAGAAAGATAGCGAGATCAACCAAGATTTGATGTAAAATCATCAAATTCTGAGGAGAAGGCGAACATCTGGGAAGAAAAGTGACCAAATGTGGTGGGTGGATTCGACTGATGGCTAAAATGATATTAAAGGGTCTTGAGTCTATTTGCTGGGGTCTGCTTATGAATTTAAACAAGATATTCCAATACTAAAAAGACTTATAAATTCTTAAAGACAATCAAAAATGGTAGGATTCTATCCTCGTTTGGCTCGAAAGTAAAAGCTGTAGTTGTTGTGGAAAAATACAATGCTGGGGCGCGGCTTAAGTTTTTGGCTTAGACTGAAACGACTGTGCTTGTACAACTCCGCGATTCGAGAAGGGTCATTTCATTGATAAAATGGGACAGATGGCGGAAAAGCAATGACACCAGGCTAGATATGAAACGGGCGAAGTCCTTCGAGATTGATTATGATTTCATACAATGATAGTGATATTGACCGAACGGGTGTAGTCAAAGGACGTTAATAGATAGAAGGAACGAGCATTAGACTTGGACAAAAGAATTAGCCCTCAAACAAAGTAGCGAAAGAAAGTCGGGCGCGCAGATCCCCTACTTTACTTTTGTCTGAAATTGAGATTGGAAAGGGTAAAGCCGCCGTTGTGCTCTCATCTAGTCTGGATCTTCTACCTTCATGCGCGCATTCCTTATAGGATAGGCTTAAAGTGCGATTGGGCTCTTCCACACGAACCATGTGGTAAACAGAGTAAAGTCCCCTTTGTTACGGAAAGATTCTTATGTGGCTGGATCAACTCGGTGCTGTCGTCAGCTCGTACCGAACGAGTGAAGTTTACAGCGGTGCAGGAAGTACGAGACGAAATTCTATTCAATTCCCTCTATTTTAAATATTTATAAACCACACTAGGAAAGTTCTATTCCTTATTCTCACCTTTTTCATAGAATTGACCAGTTTCCAATCTAGTGTCTTCTCTTGTTGTGTAACCGGGTGTGTGTGTAACCAGTCAATTGCCTTGCCTAAGGTCCATTCAAGCAATGGCTGTTATATCCGTAGAAACAACTAAAGGCCCTTATTAGATAGACACAAGTAATGATTACTATAGTGAGTGAGATATTTGGACCTTAGTTTCCATGATCAGCTCCATCATCAACAACAGCTTTAACCTCACTCATTCCTCCGGAAACATTGTTCCTTCTTTTGGTTTTGTAACCTTTAATTGTAGATGGTTCGTTTTCTATAGATAGTACTTATAGATGCTCTTGAATTGGCATCTGCGAATGCCTATATATTTAGCTTCTTCTCGAAGAGTAGCTTTTTTTTTTTTCTTTTTTAGTCTATTGCTATCATGTAAAGGTATATAAATAAAGAATGCTTTCCACCCATCAAAAGTCGAATGTGCAAAACCATGAGTTATTCCATAACGAAGCATCACACGCAATCTAACCATTCCCCGCGATGAGCAAAGGTTCGAGCTACTTTTTTCATAGAAGTAATCCCATAAGGAGCATGTTTCCAGAGGGACCGCCGCAAAAGGGGCTAGAAGAAAGGACTGAACTTAGTTCGTTAGTTAAAGAGAAGATTAAATAGACGCGGATGCTGGTCCGGATACAGAAAGAGAGGCTTTCGATAGTGATGGAGTTGAGGCTACTTTCTTTTATTTTACCTCATCTCGGTGTAAAAAAAAGATTGTCCATTTTTAAAGATCCCTTCAAGAGCAGGTAGACAAACCCGCGCATTAGAGAAAAAAATACAAAAATCTAAGAACAACTTGAGAAGCAGCTGCAGGCGAGCAAATAAAAGCTCGATCATTCCCACAACATAGGCCTACAATATTAGGGGAGAACTCTCTGATGATTGATCTTCCATCTACCTAGCAGCAAAAATAAAAAAAAAAGCACATGAGAGCAATGTCCGGAAAGACTGCAAATAAGATCCCATTTTAGTCCTTCTTATAAAGGCAGAGTTAAAGTAGCCTTTTCCGGCCGACCCCATAGATTGATTGAACCTCCGTCTCAGGCTTCTTCTTACATTCCCAGTTCACTATAAACAATGAGAGAATAGGCTCTTTACCTTATTATAAAATATATATCTAAAGGTGAGGGTGCTGCGAGGTGGCGGGGAAATAGAAGATGTTTTGACACCTTAACACTACTTTTATTTTTTTTTTACTATAAGGCGCTAAGGACATTTCCGTGGGTTGTAACTTAGTACCACTTGGTCAGTTCCTTTATTCCCTCTCACATTTGTTAGATCCTCCTCTGAATTAACCTTAGCACGCTTTCTTCAATCTTCGACCCCAGCGGGGACTAAAAGACGTGCTTGTTCCGTTTAATATAGCATAGAAAAAAAAGAAGAAGCGCTTACTTGAAAGGCGTGAACAATTGGATGGCAGCTCATGTCCAATCAACCCTAATTAATGAGTCATGCAGGAACTCAGTCAAGCTAGAAACCCAGCTTTCATACCGCTTCCTGCCAAAGTCTACGCGGAACCTCAGGAAGAGGGGGAATAAGAAAGACCAAAAACTGGTAATAAAAAAACAAAGGTTTACTTCACAATACAATTGCTAAAAAGATCTGATTATGTACAATCGACTAAGCTTTCCAAAGCTCTCCGCCTAGTGAAGCCTAAATAAAAGAAGAGGGTCTAACTGTTCTAAGTCACCCAAGAAATAAAGCGGGTATGCTCTACCTAAAGCTTCCCACAAGGGAGCAGAAACGAGAACAAATGCACGAAGTTCCTTATAATAAGATAATTATAGGTTAGGGATCGATAAAGAGAGAAAGTGCGCCCCAGCCCAAGATGAAGAAGCATCCACGGATGCAAAGGATGAACCATATTCAGACGAAGCAGTAGAATTCTAAGATTAGTAATTTTTGGTTTTATTTTAAAGTAGAGGTAGCTTTTAAACTATTAAGGCTGTATAGTCACCGGGAAGGGATCCCGCTTAATAGGATGCTAAATTAAGGGGGTCAATTCCGAGCTAAGCTGATTCTTAGGTTTGGGCCGAGCAATCATTCTCTCTCATGACATAATTTTAGAGAAAGCTTGTACTGGACTTAAGAAGACCAAGCGCTTAAATATCAAGGAGGCTAAAGCCCCTTTAGCGCGACTTAGCCTATATAATAGAGTGGAAGTTGCTTCGATTTGCCGCTTACACAACCTAGGATTAAGACTTTTGATTTTTATTCTGAGTATTTTTAACGATCCGTCGGAACAGCTTTACCAAAAAGTCCTTTTGGCTAGACCGGGTTAGCAGGCTGTAACTCTATCCTTTAATAAGAAAATCGGGGTTAGGTTTTGTCACGTACTCAACAACTTACTAAACCACTCTTTTTTCAAATCCATCCGAACTTCCTAAAGGCCTTGATTGAAAAGAGTGAATTAGTGGAAAGGTAAAGGGAAGGCCCGCTCTTTTCTTGCCGGGCTTGATTTGAAGGGGTCCCGCGCTACTAAAGATACCTAAGGCCAGAAAATGCCAGTTTCCGTTCCATTAGTAATTATGATGCACTAGCTAATCTCGTGTCTGAGAGGGTAGCTCAGGCTCAACAAAAGCAAGATATTCTTCTTCAACTATTTAATTCCATGGGGAAGGTTACTTTAATTAAGTTTTTAATTTATGTGGCACAGGTTAAGAATAAGATTCCCATAAAGTTACCCCGACCGTTCTGCTCTCCAGGGATCGATATCCCGAAAGGAATGTCTAGAAAAAAGGTTCAGGAGAATACTGGAATATTAAAGGCTGGAACAGCTGGATCAGGCATTGCACCGTTTTATTCTATAGTTGCGTAGACTCTTTCTTACGAGAGTGGTCTGAGAAAAGACCCTTGAAGTGTAGGGGGTCTATTCGAACTGTGCTACTAGTGTTATCCCGTATTACTTGTATTGGATGAACCACTTTTATAACCAGATATTTGAACATGTGGCTCTAGGCATTCTACTTTAACTTGCTGTCTTAAGTTAGCTATGATCCCTACTGCTGTCCAACGCATACGAAAAGACTCTAACCAATGGCTACTATATGTGAGAAATGTCTTGCGCTCAACTAATAAGCTAAGCAAAGGAATGCTTTATAAAATGGGAATTTTCGCTATAATATATAATGGGTTTGTCTGATTCTAACTATATAGTGTGATAAGTCAAGATAAGATGCATTACTTATACTTCTCTCCAGGTTCCCGCTGATCAAGCTAATAGGATTCTTCTCACTAGCAATCGAACTACCTGTTATAATTAAAGGCAATCTATAAATACTCCCGTCGCGAGTGCTTGAGCAAGTAAACTGCCTATTCACTAACGCTTGAGCGAAAAAAGTAGCTTATAAACCGGTCGCTTTCTTTCTAACTTGTATTCCTTATTATTCATTTACCACGAAGGCGCCTACCCGCTTTTAAAGACGTTGTCCACCTTGGATTAAGCAAGCTCCCTTAATTCCATATTTATAAGAAATTTTTAGAATGCACAAACCCGTCCATCAAACTAAGATATTGTTTACAGTAAGATTCGTTTAATTCATCTCTTACCAAATGAAGGATTTCCAATTCCTTATTCTACTTTGCCTTTACTGTAAGTCCTTTGTTTGTTTTCAATAGAAAAAAGGGAACCTATTCATGATAAAGCGAATCGTATTAATAAAAAATCACAGGGAAAGTATGTCAAGTCAATCCTACTACTACTAAAGTTATAGCTTTTCCTTTCCTCTCGCATACACACAGCTATTTCTTATTATAATTAAATAGGAATATAAAGAGAAGAGACTGTGATTGCTTCATTATAATCTAATAATTAAAAGCTCTCTTGCGCCAAAGCGTCTTTCGGCTACTGCTCTGTTCTCTTGTTTAGAATAAGAGAAGACGTGTAGATCATACACAGGGACTACGTTACTAGATCCTCCTAGCATTTCATTAATATACTATAGAAATAAGAAAAAAATTCTATAATTCATTTAATCCAACCTTATATTTCCCTTGCTACCATACGGGTTGGATGTTCTGCTCATCCTCGCTCTGCAAGCATCTTTTCAACTGAAGCGCATCTTTGGAAGTGTCTTTTCTTTTTTTAATTGCCTACTTACAGGAATAACTATATACTTAGACTACCTATCCTTTTTCTTCACGTACTCTTTCTGATGCTATGCCAAGTTTTTTCGTTTTGTATAGTGGTCTAGGGCAAAGCCAGAAGAGGGAGACTCTACACAGCATACTACTGACGTCTCACATCGCCATTACAGATTAGAGAACTACATCCTTAGCATTCAATGCATTTTGCCACTATTATAAGATTCTTCTAGTAGTAGGCAAGTAAGGAGTTAAAGAGAGGCGGCTTTTTAATCTTCTTCTTTTCGCCGATTAATGGACCATGAGTCCTTACCCAATAAGTGGAATGTTTACGAAAGAGAGTTCTCTTATACTAACTAATATATAATGGTGCAATGCTAGTAGTGGATCTCTTGGAAGGAGCAATCCTCGTGTAAAGGTCTTGCGGCTCTTGAATGCAATACCTCTGTAAAACCATATAACAAAAAAAGCCCGGTTTCTTAATTAGAGACCAACTCAATAACTAGAAGAAGACGCGTAGCGTACTTCTTATCATATGTAATCAAAGCGGGCAGCCCTTATAATATATTAAGAACTCCATCTGACCCCTCGACTCAGCAGGATCCGAAAGAAAGCTTAGTCTTTCACAACATTATAGAGCAGCTTTCTTATAATTAGAATGCTTGTAACTAGATCGATAAAATTTAAATAAAGTAGTAGTAAGGACTAAGTCAGCGACTTCTCTAAGTTTCGGATGCATAATGTATGGAAGGTCAAGTGCCCGCATTTTCCGAGCTATAGGCACTATTCGCTTATATCGTCGTAACAGATAGACATTAAAGGTATTATAACAAAAAAGACTCGTATATTGCGTATTGAAAGAGCAGCACTTCTTTCTATTCTAAGATTATTGTTGGACTAAGGATTCCCAGCTTTTTATTCATATCGTAGTATGAAGTGAGCAAAATGGATAAACCGACCTATCCTTATTCTCTTATAAGGTAGACAAAAAGTGCGCTAATGTCTTATCGCGGGCCGGGTAGAACTCAAAGCCCCCTATTTCTAATACTATTTTGAATATCTTTTTTAGTAACGGAACCTAAATGCAGGAACTAAATAAGAAGAGCAATTCCTGAAATGTCACTCTCAAAAGTACTGCCGGAGTCCCATCTATCTTATGCATTTCAAGAGCTTTAGACTTAGTAATATGGGGAAGAAGCCTCGGGAAGCCACTTATGAAATCATAAGTTACGGCGCTGTCCTATTTATAAAGCATCTTAGTAGCTAAGGTAGGTAGAAAAAAAGCTCTCTTTTCTTCGCAGGAAAGAGGAAAGGCTTATAGCTTTGCCCTTTAAAAGCCATGGTTACTTGTTGTTAAAAAAAAAGTTCTAAGAAAGGAAAAGAAATGAGAAGTCATCGAAAAGGTGGTAGGTCGTAACGAAAAATACAATAATCCACACTGTACAGGGCTGTTTCCCGGTCTACTCCGCAATCACTTCGCGAAAAAGTCCACAATTCAATTATCATCTCAGTTAATTTATTTACTCTATTTTTAGAGTGAAGAAGCAATTTCTTGAATACTCAGGGTGAAAAGCCGGCTGAGAAGGAGAGTATACCCCCCATATAGAATAGAAGGCACCATTTAAAATTTATAATAAAATAAGAAGATTTATGGGTTTTCTATATTAACAATCGACAACATAACACAAGCAAGAAAGATCCAACCACCAAGAGTTAGATTCCATCAGAGAATCAGAAAATAGAATATATATTGTTATGCTGATTTAGGCAAGCCTTTACTTTTAGACCTTTAGTATCCTTCCTGGACTTCGAATCCACGAGCCACCCACGAGAAACGGCTGGAAAAAAGAAAAGTAAGAATACTAGTAATGAAGTCGATAGGAGGGGAATTTTTGAAGTGAGCAATAGCGGGAATGGCCACCCCCTGCCAATGCCTTACATCGTAATAACATTAACAACCTTACTAAGGTAGCATAGAATTAGATTCCTTTTCCTACCATTCCACTATGGCCCGTGATTTTCGGACATAAAAGGTAAGGATATTTAATAACTGAATAGCCTGATTCCAACGTGGCTTGTCCTGGCTTTGATAAAGGTTCGTCATCAAAGGCCGCTTTTGACAAATTCGATAATATGCGTTTATCCATGCCCGTATGGTCTGAAAAGACTGACTTAATTTAAGTAATTATACGAGTTGAAAGATAGATCACCTTTTTTGCTTTTTATTAAAGATGGGGAAAGAGAGCCCAGGTCGTACCATAAAGATTAAAGAAGAGTAGCAAAGAACAGAAGGTGAACCTTCGTGAAAAGATGCCCGATGTTAGACTTCGTCGAGTTATTTAATTCCATTTTATAAGTTAGAAAGAGATGCTATGAATGGCAGATATAGTAAGATCATTCGCATATGGTTTCGAGAGCGAGACGACAGGCTCGGCCGTTAATCAAGGGAGTATAACTTGAAGTCCAAGCACGCGGCTATACTAACTTGGCATACTTGCTCATCGAACTTATTCCTAATGCCCAATGCGTAGCTGTTCTCGCCCATTCTTTAAGCGAGGAGCATACTTACACCGATATCGCCCAAGACTCTTTCAAAAAAAGGCTGTCTTTCCCTGATTTTCATAAAGCTGTTGTGTACGTCTCACACGAAAACCAGTATACTGTGTAGGATTGTTTTCGAACAGACGCTGCGGCTCTACTTATTCCTCATGTCATGTGTCGTTGGCGAATATAGGACATTGCTTTTTGAATGAGCTTGCACATATAACGTGGACAGAGCCTTGTTCTTATTTAATTAATAGCTCCTTTCGTAGCGTGGAACGGCGCGAGATAGACTGAACATTCTATGCATTTTATACAATATCTTTCAACGTACGAACTCATCCTAGCTTCATAAACCTATTAGATGATACCTATATATAGAAGACGCGAGCGAAAGAAAGGACAAAAGGTGCCTTTTGCTGAGCTTTGCCTTTGATGGTAGTGAATGAGACGCCCTAATCTCCACTCTCGCTGCTGTATTTGGCGCTTTAATTTAATGCGGTTGAGATATCACACGAGAGATTTAATTGTAACTCACCCGCGGCTCTTCATTCTAATCTTAAAGTCAAAAGCAAGGTAGAAGACTAGTAAGAAAACGAAGATGGGAGAACTAGGAAGATAGATCTTTCAAAATACCTTTGAGTCGTGTAGTTCATCCACCTAGCTAATCTAGGAATAGTCTAGGAATAGGGAAACGATACTTGATGGTAAGTTCACGACCCTACTATGCTAGGCGCATTCTCCAAGTTCCGCCCTTCTTAGGCACAAGCAAAATTGGAACAGTACATAGACTAAGATCGATTTGATGCTGTATCTCACAGACTGGGGGTAACCCGGGGGTCTCAACGAAGAATGAACTTGCCTAGTCCACTCGCCAAGGGGAAAGAACTCCCTTAAACTTAGGATCCCCCTTTAAATGCGCTTGATCCGCAGGGACGGAAAGTAGCTGGAGAGAGCTTTTAAAAGGGGAATGCCGTCGTCTTTTTTGTTTTATAATAGACAGTATATGCCGCCCATAGGAACCTCAAATGCTGACGTTTCCTTTTACAGGGAGGAGCTTAAGAGTCACAGAGGAGCTTGACTAAGAGGGTAAATGCACTTTTTTTGATTATCCATATGCCAGAGGCGTGTGTAGCCAAGTACTTCGCATTCGACTCAGAGGACTCCTTTGGTCTAGCTTATTAGTAAACAGTGGCATTCCTTCTACCAGACATGCAATGTTGTGATTTTTGTGGATGTTCGATTGCCCATTGTTCAATCTTAAGGGCCTTTCGTGAGGTGCTTTCAGTAACCAGCTCCCGCCGGTGGATCTATCCATAATCTAGTAGTGGCTAGGGATGAGATTGTTTCTTTCCTCTTGTATACCTTAAACTTATACATTAGTAGTAACTAACTGTAGTAGTGCAGTTTAATTGAGATCAAAGAACCTTATTGGGCGCCTCTGCTTTCGAGTAAACTTCTTTGGATCCTTTCTATTTTTTCTTAGGAAGACAGCTGCTTTTGTCCCCCATTTCTGAATCTTAAATTGGATGCTTGAGTTTCCTTTAAGCCAAACAAAATAGCTTTACGCCCTTCGTACCGATCCCTCGGACAATTGGATAATGACAATAAAGCTTATCTAAAGTCTTCTTCTAAAACTCAAATAAAGTTTGAAACGATGCCCCTTTCTGTTGCCCATTTTTTTTCTAAGACTACCGCTACTGAGATTCGATTTATGGATTCACGTTCATCTTGCGTAAGTCAGCAACTAAACTTCATTATATATTATAAAGATCACATTAGAATGCAAACAATAAGATATGAAACAAATAGATCGGTTAAATCATACCAATCTATTGGTGGGACGACTCTAATCTCCTTCTGGTCTATTGTCCTGTGCTTATAGTCTCTTGCCTCGTGCCGTATTCGCTAATAAAGTAATTTTAAAACTCTACTCCTAGGGCAAGCAAGGCCTCAAACCTGCTACTTAAGTGCGTTCCGCCAAAGAAAGAGGGTAATTAGCTCTTTTCTTTCCTGGGGAATGAGGATCTTGCCCCATTTCTGTTCGAAACCGTATTAAGATACGAGTTGGACATTGGCGTAAGTGACCGGAAGTGCCCCTGTTTATACTTTCACCAGAAGGAAAAGGCCGACATCTGTTCGAAGTTATTTGGAGCTCGACCACTCGGGGGGGGGCGGCAGGTTCGGATGATGAAGCAAAGGAAAATTCAAAGAAGCAGCATTTGCTGATGAGCCCTTTGATATATACAAAGGGGAGTTTTATCTGACCTGACCAATGCAATTACATTGCCAGAACACCTTCCCATCGCATCGGACAAGACAAGAAAGGAAAAGAAGTGATACCACATCACAATCATAACATCCAACCTGCTACATATTTTAACTCGTTCAAGCGGGAAATGCATTCGGACTAGAAAAAAATTTTTGAATGGCACTTTTAGTCCCACTTTGTGAATTTTCAATTGAGATTATATTTCTTTCAAGATTAAAGGATAGAGCAAATGAAGCGGGTGAAGCGAATGTAACAAGGGCACACTCTTAATGAAAGGCAGGCATTCAAGTACCCACGCTCGCTCCAAGGATTGGTAACTGGGGGGGCTACTCCCAGACAAGCATCTATTTCACCAGCCTGAGCAGGGGAAAAAAGTAAGCATTTACGTAAGAAGCATTTCCTACCCGAGGGGGCTGTTTCAAAGAAAGTCATTGAGGACAACAACAAAGCACAAGCCAAAAGAGCGGCTTTATTCTCAGTCGAAAGCCTTTTTTTCTTCAAGGACCACTTAATCTTTCACGCTAACCAAACAACCGCAGGCTCATCAAACAGCACCTTTGGTAAATTCTACTATTTTAGCGCGCTCCTACTCGTTTTTTCTTGTTTTCATGATGAAATTTAACCCTTACTTTATTGACTTATCGAAGTCTTTCATCAATTCGAATTGTGTTGCATATTCGTGATCATTTCTTCGATCATGGTCAATTATATATATTTAAGTATTAGTTGATTCGCTGGCGTGCCTCACCTTCAACCTGGGTGCTTTTTTTTTGAGACTCCTTTCGCTCTGCCCTTTGTCCCCCAAACTGGGTCTACTTAAACCTCGCTTTAAATGTATAATCCCCCACTCAATGAATCGCGGTATAAGTAATAAAAGACCCTTCCTCGCGTAATTTTTATTCATTTAATTTTCTTAAATTAAGGGTAGTTGGTAGATAGAATAATAGTTAACTTGGTTGCCGGTTGTTCAAACGACACGCAAAAGCTACGTTATAAACCAAGGCGCACATTCAGCATGGCAGTTAGAACTATGCTCAGCTAATAATTGTGATTGGGCAGAGGGGCAGGCGGGCGTATCTTCCCATCGCGTTGAGGGGGCTCGACCTAAGGTAAGGAGAGGCATGAAATGAGATGAATGAGCTTGTTAATAGTGATCCTTATTCTTAGTAGTCTATTTTCTCATGTGAGACTAAAAGAGGGTACCTTGAGTTCTATGATCAGCAGCCGGTAATCTTGGTTGCTTTTAGAGAATGAACGCAAGATATTTCAATTTTCTTTAAGCCGAAAGTTTGCCTCTTTCTTCACGTGGATTCATTCGATAAGGAAGGAATTCCTCGTGGTTAACCAACTGTCCGCCCTAAAATAGGTATTAAATTGCCCAAGAGCTTGGCATAATTCAGTGAGTTATTAGAAGCAAGCGTAGTGCACGAAGTTTACAGACTCGACCAATAGTGAGAGACGACGCGCGTTCCCGGGAACGCAAGAAAGAGGCTCATTCTGGAAGAAAAGTACGATCATGATATACTAACTCGACTAAGAAGGAGGAAATTCGCTTCCCTTGTCCAGTTTGGAGACAGGCCCGGCCTTAATTAGGTATGCGCGCGTGTACAAGACTCGTAGCCAGGAGGATTCGTTGAACAAGCTACTTTTGAAGCAGGCTAAACCGTTGGAATGAATGTAGTGTCGCGTAACTTACTTAGACCTCGAGGCGAGCTCCTCGCGGCCTGGGAATATAGTGCCAAGGAGGTGCAGTATGCATGGGCAATGCACATAAATAAAGATGTGTTGGCTGCCAAGATGCGCGGGCTGATTGCCTGTAAACACAAAGATAAAGAAAGAAACTAAATGCCTCATATCCAGACAAGGGCAGAGGAAGACGGGGGTACCTACTGACTTGAGAAGAAAGCTAGCTGGAAAAATTTAATTCCTTAGACTATGCTATGCTCGCCAACAGCCAATTCTAACGTTATCCTAATATGGAAAAGATACCCTTCTTTCTTCTCCTTTCTTGTCTTCCTTTATTATAGATCCACCAACTCTATATGCTCGTTCCAATATTTTGTGATTGTGGTAAAAAACCCGCGTTAGGAGTTTCGGGCGGGAGTAAGTTGTACCCTTGATAGCGGGTGCCAAAGTACCTCAATTGAAACAATTATAGAAAGAATTTCTTCGCTAACAGCACCAAAAAAATGCTGCTTTTTTCCTCTTCCACCGTAAAAGCTTCAACTGAATCCGGATCATCTTGATTATGAGTCTCAGAATCGGGAAGAGGATAACTTCACACTTCTATCGCGCGAAAAAGGGGAGTCATACAAGGCAAGCAAGGTTCTTTTCTTTAAAGTGGCGCCGGGGAAGTCCTCCTTTAATGCATGCTGGGCTTTCAGTCTTCAGATTTAATCACGAATAAGCAACGAAGCCAGTTAAATCCATACCATGGATAACTCGTGAAGGAGCCCCTTTCCAGTAGAAGCAAGCGCTCTGATCTTACAGTGCATTTGGCTCAACTTATGGGATTAATACAATACCTGCCTTAATTTTTTATCTGCCTTACCCATAACTTAAAGCAAAAGGGCACTCGTCCAACGAAAACTACAATACTAAAGTTATGCGAATCAAATAAGACGGCACTTTCCCTCGGGAATTTTAGGTTTTTTAGACTCGGACCAAGCTCTCTTGGCCCCTGCTACTGTGGAATGTAAAAGCGAAATTAACTCTCTTAAGCATAAGAGGCGTTAAAGCTAGTTAAGAACGTTATTTAATCAAATCAAAGTCTAGTCATAAAGATATATTCCATTGCAGGAGTGGAATTCCCTTCATATCATAAGAGCACTTTGAAAAATGTACATTTCTCACAAGGGGGGCTTCTTCTTTCTTCATGATATGTGAGCCTCATCCGGATCGATAAAAAACGACATAAATTGGACAAACATGGGCATTTTAGGCAAGGTATTGAATAGCCGTCTTCGAACAACTTGAGAATTCAAAGTCGAGATACCTGTACACTTGTATCCCGAACGCCTCTTTCTTTGTCCGGGTCTGCAGTAATAGTTCAATTTTCACCTGAATTTTTCTTGCAGCTTTCTCGGTCTTTTTTCTTGCAGCTGCGATTTCCAAAAGGAAAAGGCCAAATGAGAGATCTAGTTTTTCATTTCCTTGGGGATTTTAAATCAAAAAGACCATGAGTTGGCTAAATTAGAACATTATCGGGAGAGAACCTGATACCCGTGAAACCATTGACCGATTTTGCACGTTGAGCAGAGGTCAAGTGCAGCGGCCTGTCTTGCTTTGGCTTGAACTGCGTACTCTTAATGGTACGGATGCTTGGAAAAAGAGACTTGCTTCTGGATGAAGTTCGGGAGACAGACGTTTTGCATAAAGCCGCGTTTTGGAGTTGTTCGCTGATTCTCTTGAACTGGGAAAAACGGCTTAGGTTCGCCAAAAACAAGATTTTCGGGTAGGTGGAGCATACCCGCCTACTTATTTCAACCAGTTTTGAAGTTTGAGAAATGGTGAGGACACGCGAGCATTAAAAGCAAGGTTATAAATCCAGGTACGTGCTCAGCGAAGGGGGGTATGTCAGAAAATGAATTGCTCGTTGGTGATCGAAGTCTACCCTCTCATTACTACCACATCCCATGAGACAGGTCAAGAGAAAGCCTCGGGACAGCTCTTTCAAAGACAGATCTCGGCACAGCAGTTGGAGCATAGAGGGCCTGATCAAGTCTTACAATCTATCTATACGAGGCTTCCCTTGCGTGAGCTTGTTCTACATGAGTCTAAAAAAAGTAAGCTCTTGGTCTACGAGTTCCTAAGTAAAAGGTTGTTTTAACTAATCCACAAGAAGCGGCTCTTTACATGTTACAAAGAAGTGTTTTTTTTTTTTATTTTTCGGATAAGTAAGAAAGAACGGACACCGACTGGGCACTCTTGTAAGGCCGAGGCCAATGCTTTTTGGGGGTGAAAGCCCACTATAGGTTAGAATAAGAAAACAAGTTAGATTAGTTGAGTAAGGGGGTATTGCTTGATCTGCATCCCGAGCTAAGACTTTTGTAGCCTGAAAACAAGAGACGTCTAGTTACTTACAATGTTATAGGACATGCTCACTGCAATACCTGTTTCACACTCATTCATACCTATGTGCAATGCAACAACAAAAAAGACCTTTCAAGTAAGAAGAAGCAAGGTGTCTATTATTTCTCATCCTCGTATTAGTTGTTTACTTATTCTCTTACATTATTATAATTAGAAAGAAAGCATAAGCGAAAAAAAAGGTTTAATCATATGTATGCTCCTATAAAAGTAGTTTCCTCTCGGTCAACAAGCCTAACGACTCACCTTACTGCTGAAAAACCACCAAGCCCAAGCATAGCATATAATGAAGATAGATAATAGGTAGTTGTGAGAATGCATTTTCCTCCCCCAAAATAAAGGTATAAAAGAAAGGTACGAAGCGGATTGCTTCATTTTTTTCATGAAACATAATATAGTTTTTTAAAAAAGATGAGACAGAGTCCACAAGGCCTGCTTTTTTTTTACATTGGTAATAATGAAGTTCCTCGACCTAAAGGGGAAGCCAAGGAATATCCGTGCAAACAATAGACTAGAGAGATTCAAATTCTAGTTAGATGCGGTGGAAATATAAGTAAGAATGAGCCAATAGACTCGGATCCATAGAGAATTCAGAGACTACTACTAACTCTTATACAAGGATAACAATCACAAGGAGTAGGTTAACACAGGAGGAGTTACTCGACAAGCCCTCTTGGGGTAAGGAGGGAGGTTCGCATCCATCTGGAGGCTAAGAAGCATCCAGCCTATAACAATACAAGATGGAAGAAGACGAGGCGCTCATCCAAAGAAAAAAAAGAAGCAGCTATTCCGACTAGTAGAGAAGGAGAATCCAATAACTGGAGAACTGGAAAAAGAGAATCCGGCAAAGAATCCTTGGTGAAGGAGGATTTAGGTGATGAGCCTTTACTTTAAGTGATCCGGCAATTACGGATGTATGAGAAAAGGAATCACCCCTGCGGCTACTACTACTTAACTGGGGAAGTCACTGACAAGAAGGAACTCTTACTAAAAGACGACGAAGTCGAAGAAAGAAATGATATAGCAGCAGATATAATGCATGCTGCGGATGCCCTATTAAGTAGAAGCGAAGTTCCTTTTGAGGATTGCGAAGTTGAAGCTTCAGCTGATCCGAAAGAATAAGCTTTTGATGATGATGGAAACGTGGGTCCCTTATTTATATGCATTTCTAATTATATCCGCAATCTTAATCTTACCAAAGAAAGAAGGGGATCCCATATCATATAAAGGCGATAGACCATAGCATACATATGAAGAGAAAGAATTGCTGCCCGATGAATCAAATCCCATATGAATAGGGAGCCCAGGTAACCACACGCGGTAGCAGCCTGTAGAGAAAAGGGAATATCTCTAGACCTAGGCTCAAGGAAGGAAGAGCCCATCTAATAATGTAAAATCTTTCCTTCTAATGGAACCCTCCGCGGGAGTCTACCTACACAACCAGTCCGACTACAACCCTCTGATGCGGCAGTCTAGGTATGAGAAGAAGACTTTCTTTACTTCGGGGATGAAGAAGCGGACATGGCAGTTGAGTTTGCTCTAAGCCTAAACAAGGGGGCCCGCCTATAGGAAGGTGAGAACCCAGCAAGAATACAATTGAATTTTTCTTCCGATGTGTTTTTATTGGATGTATCTTATTCTTAATATTCTTATCTAGAGAAGGATTACTTGCCCTCTCTTGGTGGGGCGTACAGAAATGGACAATGATGAGAGGCGAGATTAGTAAAGTAGTAGCTATTGCCCCTTCTCCACAATCGGCTACTAAAGCCGCAGTTGCGTCTTCAACAGTTGCAATTCGAGCACCTCTTCGGCTGGAAAGATTTCTTATTTACTTGTTCATCTTCGTAGGCGAAGACGCTCTTAGTAGTAGTTAGGCGGGCGGCGTATCATCTAGCCTATTTTCTAGGGGCATTGTTTTTAGTCTGACTCGTCTCCGTTAGCGGCAACAAAAGAGTTGACTTTGACTTACTATCTATAGTTACTGTGGCTACTGTGGCTTTTTTCCACCCTGTCTTCTTTTTTTTTTACTATTGTTATCGGCTCATTGTAAGAGCCTTTACCCCGGCCCCGGAAAGGGGTCCTTTACCATGGAAGGGTAGTTGTCCCTGAGTCGTCGTCATATATATTTATATAGATGTATTATCATAGCCTTATAATATATATGTATCGCCTGCTCCAATCTCCAACCCAAGATCCAAAGCTAAACCAAGAGGCTACCGCTGCCCCCCAACGCATGCAATAGGTTCATTGTCCTATGATTGATAAAGGAGCGTTTCTAATAATATCATATAGTCACGGGGAATTAGAAAAGGGGAACGACTGAAAGTAAATTGCCTGGATAATCAATGATCGATGCTTGTACCTGCCCCTTTCCACCAGGAGAATGAGAACGACGCGGTCTAGGCCTTCCAGATTCGTTTGAAGCCACAGGTGCTGTGGTTGAAGCAGTTAGGTAGTGAAATTATCAACCATACCCCAGGTCCAGATTTAAAAATTAGGTATTTTCTGACTAAAAATGAAAAAATGGAATTAACTTTTGTCAGGAAGAGTCAGAAGAAAATGACATGCAGCCGCTATCGAAGCATTGAAACTTCGATCTCATAAACATAATATATAGAAGGAATAATTTTATAAACGCTGTCCAAGAAGTGTCCAGCTACTTTTAGCACGGTACAAACTTTCTATCACACCAACCACACGTGTAATACACTTCAAACCCCCAAATTCGTAGTAACTGAGCAAGACTTTCTCAGTGTAAGTTTCCTTAAAACTAGGAACATATAGAATTTAAAAGACCCTCTTGGTCGCTGGCAGATCACACGTATCCTCCTAGATCATATGTATAACCAGTTCCAGACTTTAGCAATTTGTAGAAAAATTATGAAATTTCCTTTTTTAAATTCGAGCTGCTGCCAAGGTAAAGTCAAAAACAACTATAAGAAAGAAATAGTAAATTCTTTATATCCACTAGGAATTACGTACGCCCACCCCTCTGTGCTCGTGCACAGCTACAAGCAAAAGAGAAAGACTATAACCATCTTTTATGTCTTGCTACCCCATAGGAGTGACTTGTAAGTAAATCCAATATTGTATTGATGAAGAAAGGCAAAGTCAAACTAGCGCAATGTTCAGTCGAATCCCTCTTCTTAGGTGAGTCTCCGGCGGTTTAAAAAGAAGAGATCTTTTTGTTTCAAAGAAGGCTATCCTGGGAAGAGTATGAAATTTTTCTTACTATAGGGTGTCGCCCCAGTAGGATTTTCCAGCAAACTGCCAAGGTGTCCGTGGCGCTTATTTATTTTAAAGTTCTGTCGGATAAAGGGAAGAGGTCTGGAAGAGCTACCGGGCATACTTTCGAAGGTGCTCTAAGAAAGAAGAAGGGGAAGTCCAAGTAAAAAGACGGACTCTTTTAAGAGGTATCCAGGCTAGAGTAGACTCGTACGGGTCAGGGGCTTCCGGGAGAAACTTGTGATTGGCAGAGATGCCCCGTGGAGCCGGGTTAACAGAGGGGCCGACGATGCCAGAAAGCTCAGTCGATAGGGCGATTTAAGACTTCCTCTCAATTTTAGGCTCGGGTCACCGGAAATTTAATTGGGTCCGCTACGCCATCAGGTATGGAAGAAAGGTGGCTTTTCATGTGTGCCAGTAATGAAAGCTCGAAGCATCAAGATATCGGCCAACCAAAAGACAGAAATGCAAGGCAAGAGTCCAACCGTCCCCTTTCTCGTAACTACTTTTTTTTCCTTCGGGTATGCTATTTATCGAAAGAATGCAAGTGAGAGGGCTGGTTTAGTCCTCCCTTTCCCAGTTGTGCCCTTTACCTAAGAAATCTACTAATGTGCCCAGGCCTTAGCTCGTAACCCGCTTGCTTTCACCCGTGTCCGGCTTGTCTTGGCCTTACGCGTCTTACACTCGTTGCTTTCATCGCTTTCTTCATAAATAAGGCTCAAGGTTGAGGTTAGGACAGAGCCCGCGGCTGTAAGGCACCTTTCGGAAGTTTAAAAGAGTCTGTAAGCATTTTAAGCATCACTACATATTCATGGAGCTCACGTCCCCTAGTTCGCTCAGTGGAAAAAAGAAGGCAATAGACAGACTACGCCGTCCTGACAGCTTGTTAAGTGCGCTGCGCTCTACCATTCGAGAACGAAGATTCATTGGGGACCAAGAACTTTGATGAAGATCGAGAAATACTTGATGAGAAGCCTTTCTTTGCTCCCCCCAACGAAAGAAAAAAAAAAAAGGAAGAATCATAGAACCGTTGTTTACAAAGTCAGGGCGGAGACTAGACTCAAGTTTCAAATTCAACAAGTTACAGAGATGATCTACTTTTAAAGAGGGATAAACGACGAAGATTCTATTTAGTATTGAGAAGGAAGCTTCCGTTGAAGAAGCATCTATTCCATCTTCACCCAGTCTAGATGAGGATGAGTCGAAGAAAAGTTCTTTGCCCCCCGGCCCTTTTATAATTAGAGTAGATAGTAGCAGTCCTAGTAGGAGAACAATCATCGGATCAAGAAGAAAAACCAGTTCAAAAGAAAAAAAGGAAGCAGCAGCTTTAACTGATACAGATAGTGCGGCTGAACCAGCAAATGGTAAAGCATTCGCGGCCGAAGCGGATGCAGTGAAAGTTTGTAGTGATGGTGAGTCAGGTACACACATTATCCTACCTTTCTTTCTCTAATCTTAAATCTTAATCTGCAATAGTCTGGCTAATGAACCCATATAGCAGCCAAATTAGCAGCTATTATTACAAAAGTACTAAAGGGAAGAAAATCTTAAAACGTGGAAGACGGCGAAGCTTTTCCAGCTAGAACCCTGGAATTATTTTAATTTTAATTTAATTGGAAGAGGAATCACAAGCATAAGCTACAGCTGATGCAATAAACCATTTACTTATGGATTGGCCATAGGAATGAACAGTACAATAACACGAGTCACATGAGTCAGAGGAAGAGGCAGTAATAACGTTACTGTTCAAACCATTTCCAGCCAAACTTTTTAGGTTGTTTAGGAACGAAGACGGGGTCTAAACTATAGTATAGAGCGGGAAAGTTTACAGGGTGAGCAATAGTACAAGTAGAGGGGAAAGCTTAGCTAAGCCCTTATATAGTTTTAAAGAATAGAGGTTAATGACCGAAATGCCCATAAGAGCACCTCTTCGCGTGGCTGACTTAATGCACATCACATCTTGATTGGTCTCGTGGGAACAGATGTAGGGAATAAATTACACGCGCCAATTTGCCTCGAAACGAAGCACTTGACGAGTCCTTTTACAGTGACATATAACAGACAATGCCCCATTAGAGAGCTTTTTGGTTATTCTATTAGATAGGGCTTATTCCTTTGCTGCCAAGGTATCGAGGAGGGCAGATGGATGCTCCATTTAAGTTAAGAGGTCACCGGGACGCACTTTCAGATGTGTTAGCTTTTGGCTCTCTTCGATGTTGTGAGCATCGTTCTTCTCGTATTCTAATATGAGGGCTCGAAGAATCTTTTTGCCCGTTATGGATCGGCACCACGATCCGACTACCATTCCTACCATTGTGCCTTTCTCTCTTGCTCGCTGCGCTGGGTTTGAAATCGCCTGCTAGTTGGCTGTGAGCAGAAACTTCATCCCGCTCGCTTGACACGTACGTAGCTTCGACCTATCATCGCTTTTAATGCCATATAAATTTCATTAAGGGTGTGCTTAAGGTCTTCCTGGGCTAATAATGTACCCAGGGAAAGACTAATTAAAGTGAGCTCTCAGAAAAGGGGGATTTCACTTTCTTCTTTCTTCATAGGTTGAGATATGATCAAAAGGACGAGGAAGATGCCCCTCTTTTTCCCGGGTTCCCCAACCTTGACGTATAAGATAAGGTACCGGTCCCCAATCAAAGGTTAAGGACTTGACCTCCTTCTTTCCACCCAGACGAAAACGTAGTCGAAGAAAGAAGCTTTGCACCGGTTGCTGGCGTATGGGAGAAGTATCGCCTTTCTTTAGCATGGGATAATAATTTCCGTCTCGACTTTCTCTGTCCTTTAGATACAGCAGCCACTTACGCATCTTAATATGTAAAATCAGCATCAACAATTAAATTACTAAGGGATGAACTCCTTAGAATTCACGGTTTCAGATGCAAATGTTACGATCAGAGGGCACCAATGAAGAAGCAGCTTTAGCCGATTGTGGAGAAATACCACTGATCAACGAAACTTTTGCTTTGAGGTAGTAATCACTTTTTAGTACTAATTAGTACTAAATTGGCATTTTCGAACATTACATTTCCTACCAGCTGGTGCTTTTGTTATCAAAAACGAGAATTCAGGGGGTTTAAGGCGTCATTCTTAGTCTCGAATTTCATTATTCAGACATCGATGAGCATAGGTGAATGGTTGAATAGCCATCTTTGACCGACCTCAAACATCATGAATCAGCTTGTGAGATCGGTTTCGAGCCTGATGGACTTGCCGACTATTACTCTTCCTCACTTGCACACAATCATGATCGAACTTACGTTAAACATTAAACTTGCCGCATTTTCTTTCTTTTGCTGTGACACAGCTCTATTGATCGTGAACCGTAAGCCGGACCGATGAGCTATACCTACTACAAAATCTTGTTTAAATTTATCTTTCATTAATTAAAGTACTGATCATACCTAAAACCTAAAGAGGCGGGTTGTGGACTCTTCAAACGTTAGAGCAGGCTGTTGACAATGCCATTGCCTATAGATAAGAGAATGAAATACCTATGCTATATGCTGGCGGCATAGTTCCGGAGAATCCAGTCTAGTAATGTAGTTAAGTTTTGGCTCCTTTCCCCTAATCCCCGAATCCTATGGATAAGTCGAATAAGGAAAGATCTTACCTACCTAGGAGAAAAGCAAGGCACATACTAACCCCTTTCCTTAGGAATAAAAGCTAGAATCCCAGTAATGCCAGCCAGGCTTGGGCCTTCCCAGCTAACAAAAGACTCATCAAAAGTTCTTCCTTCTGTTCCTTCACGGACGAACCTAAGTAAAGAGATAAAAAAAGCTAGCTAGCTTAGCATATAAAAAATAAAAGTAAGTAAAGTGAGGTTGTTTACACTCGACTAAGAAATAGAGAGCTCCGCGTTTTCCCTTTTCATACATACGTGAACTAAGCTCACGAACAAGCTTGCAGTATGAATGATGAAGTCCCCTTTACAGGAATTTCTTAGCCTCTTCCATTTTTAGATGACAAAGGAGCTCATCAAGAAGAAAATCTTTTTTACTTCTTTTTTGAGGTTATGCGGTATCCATCCCATGTATGACCTTTTCTTTCATAAACAACCTCTCTCATTCTAACGACCACGCCAGCAAGTGAGCAAAGCTCTTTGTCTTTTACTACTTGAAAGTTAAGAGAAGAAGGTCACGCTCCTCTTCTGGTATTAGGAATGAAGTCAGATGCTATCATTGTCCGATCCGATCAAAAGGCCATTCTGGCAGGGCGCATGCTGTACCTTCTTATCCGGGTGGAATACTGGAATCGCTTTTCATTGTTCCCAAAACTTTACATAATTAATTACATTTAGAACGGTCTCGGGCAAAGCCAATGCATTCGGACTAGAAAACAAAGAAGATGCCGACGAAGACCCAGTATAGTATATGATGGGGGCTAAGAAGCAAATCATGCCAGCGAAATTTTTGGTGTTGGTGCGATGGGAAGAAACTGACGTGAAAAAGGTTATTTACCGAGCATCCGCCCTATACATTGATACATCGTTAGCCCGAGAACGCCATAAACTGTGGATTCTTATGCCCCTTCCTGACGAACCGGAGGAAAGAGGTCAAGGGGTAGGCTTTTGCGTGTATGTGTCGACATAGCAGCCCTAATGAAGGAAGCCCCATCAGTTAACTCATGCCCTTGGAACCGGGCCTTCTTTTAAGACTGAAGCCTTTCCTTAGCGAAAGACACGTTTTTTCTTTAAGGTCCCGCACACCCCCGTTTTATTTTAAATTTGATTCCATTTCTCGCCTCGGGAAGGACGAGTTACTTATTTTGATGCCAGATGCCAACGGAAGAGAAAAAGCAAAGTTAAGTGGTAGGAAAGACCGCCTTCATGCCCGAAAGTACTCTTTCATACTTGAAACCTTTTATATATTCTTTTCTAATTGATAGAACGGATTCTTTGGCATTTCTAAGACTTACAATTTCACCAACAGCCATACCAACCGCCGGTAATGGTGGTAATGAGTACGGTTTAGTTTCATATGGTCGAGAAGAATGAACAGAACCATTGCACAGCAGACTTATACTCAACAAATGAAAAATCTTTCGGTTTAGAAAGTAGTTCATAGCATAGAATGCCTTTACACGACTCATTCTAATTTCTGGCAGAAAAGGTCTACACGCTCCTTTATAGATTAAAAAAAGAATCTGAATCCATTTTCTTTTGCATCTAGAGAAGTTACTTGTAGTTAGACTAACCTCTTTCTAAAGAGAAAGATGTCGTCCCTCGAGCTGATTACAGTTGACGAAGAGAAAGCAAGGCAGCATTCATTGCTCTCTTAGTCTTCTTAATTTGTATATATTAGCATTAAATAGCTGTTTTGGACTCTATAGATTATAACCTGCTTCAGGTCGGAGGAATTTAGGGGTGAGCAGAGCACCATACTTAACTTATTACTTAGTACATTAATGTCTGCTGAATGCGCCTCTGCAACTGTATTAGGATTAGGGTGTGTATATGATTGCCCAAGCCAAGGTAAGCTCCATAAACATCAGAAAGATGGTAGTGTCTACCGCGTAACTGGATCGGACTGGCCGAAGCATAGATCAAACCAAGATTCAAGTCTAAAGGACCCTGTTGGTTTTGAAGAATGATACGATTTGAGATCTCCTCTTCTCTTACGCTTTTATAATTAAGCAATTTCGACTAAAAGCAAAGATGAAAGTATAGTCATCTCGAGCCCTATAACTAACTCCGGAAAGGTAGGGCAATTCCGCTCATATAGACTAACTTGTGTACCGCATTCTATTGAAGACGGAAAGACTACTATAAGAAGATAATTATGTATAAGAAGATAATTATGCGATGTCTCATCCGACCATAAGCCCCCGTTTAACTTAAAGCATGCAGTTTCCCCGAACAAGATAACTTTTGTAAGACGCTTTTCTTTCTTTAGGGCGTATACGGGAGATGGAATCACTCTTACTTTAACTTTCTTATACCATTACTACTTTTGGATAGACTCTTGTATCGCGGAACATATTTAATAGCGCCTTCTTTTACTACTATAAGGCATAGTAGAATATCTTCAAGGTTATACCACGAGATTCAGTCTTTTCTATAACACTGGATGACTTTCTAGTTTTACTTTACCTTATTAGAGAGGCCCTTAATCTTTAACAGGTGAGATTTGCATCTCTTTGAGCTTCTACGGCAATATATCTAATCCTTAGAGGAAAGCTAATTTAGAGCCATAGCATTCCCCAGTACACAGAAAAGTGGTCCCCTACAATCGTGGGCAAAGAGCTTATATGTCTATTGTAGAAGACTTCTCTGTCACCATTAGTTGGTCTCGTATTCGCCTATTCCCTTTCTTAAGGGAGAACTCCCGCTTAATACTAGATATCATTTCTAACTAATATATGTCATTTGGTTCCTTAACTCGTTAAGGAGCACTTACCTCTTACAACACACTTATCTTAATTTAGGTATCGGATAAGGTTTTGATGGGCGATCCTCTTGCTTAACTGATGTTTTATTAGTAGTTGAGCAAGCTAAAGCATTCCAATTGTTTAATGAGCTGATCTACTAATTTAATTGGAATAAGAATGCAATACTCTAAGAGACTAGTTACTTATGGAACATAACTCCCTGCGTGTTTCGGGGACTACTCTTGCTCCAGACGAACGAGATGCTTTACTATACCAGCAGGACAGAGTAATAGGTTTTTCTTCTAAAACCAACTACACTAAGGAGCTCCTTATAACGTTTGCACTTATGCGCTAAGGGAAGCGTCTTCAATAGCAGTACTAACAGCCCAAATAAGCGTATATTTATATAAGAAAGACCCTGGAAACTTCTTTATTACGGGGAATTCTATTAGATTGCCCCCCAGGAATTGGTAAAAAAGTAATTGTTCTCATCCAGCGCAAGAGATTGGTAGATAGATCCCAAACCTAAAGTCAGGAAGATCCACTAAGAAAAAAAATAGATCTCTTTATTCAGGGAAAAAGGCTCCTCAAGGGTTGCCTATCGTAGTGGTTATTGGAAGTTTTAGGGCGTCAGCTGATGTAGCCTTCTAAAGTAAAGCGCGAGGAGGAAGCAGCGCCAAACTAAGTCAGTGTTTTTGTGCCATGCCGGCCAAAGCCAATGAGCTATAAAACCTTGTGTTGTGGACAACGGGTACTCCATCAATTACTCCAAACATTAAAATTAAACTTATGGAAGAGTCGGTCCTTTACTTTTCTTCTTATCCAGTAAACGCATCCTATAGAGTTTCCCGAGAGTTGTTTACCTCATTACCAACTTCTTGATCCACCAACAGCCAACCGATGAACAGGTGCTTCCGCGCCTTCATAATCTGATTGTTCATATCCTTCTCCTAAGGAGAAAGAGCTCCTCTAGTCCAGAGATTCATTCTCCTATCATACACGTTATACTGCTTACTTATTATATGAAAGGAAGTTACAACTGAACTATAATAAGACTCTAATTATACTATACTATAAAAGTACTTGCACACTGACTTACATCTTGTCCTGAGTGAACAGCAAAGCCATAGACAGCGGAGAATTCATTTCTTACGTAAAAGAGTATGAGTGCATTTGGGCCAAGAATTCTATTTCAATTCGAAGCAAAGTCAAAGTATAATCCTTATTTTTTTCTTTAATATTGTAAAAAAGAAAATTTCTTTACATTAAATCGGTAGAAAGTAGACCTCTCTTAATATATGGATCACTTTTACCTGGTTCAGAAGCCCCGAAATGTTCTACGTCAACAGCAGTATCTCATAGAAAATTCTTCCCTTATGAGGTGAGATAGGATTGGTATACCGGTGAGAATGCATCTAATACACCTTCTTAAAAACCAGAGATAAGAAGATTTTATTCAAGCTGGCGGGTGTTCTTTATGCCGGGTGAAGTTAATACGCGAAAGAACTCTCATGTATCGGGAGCGGGACCTAACATGCTACGTGACTCTTTTCATAGGTCAGCTTGATCCGAACACTGTTTTCACGGAAGGCTGCTATTTGCCTGCTTTTTTTTTCTTTGTCGAATAGGTGAGATGTTCTCATCCCAAAGTAGCGAATCATCAATCGCGTCATTCGTAATCTTAATATTATAATATATATATAAAGGTGAGAGTCGTGTTCATGATGAAAGAGAAGCTTTAGTTGATCATGGATAGACAGATCCCACCATATATAATATAAGGATGGCTCTATCTGCTCCATGATAATGGACCAGCCCTGTCTTAAAGCTTGAAACAGGAAAAGCGTATCACGCAAATGAAATTCAAAACATTTAAACCTAAACCTCAAGGCTTGCAGTTTCCCTCGGTTTATCCCCACCTCTTTCCAGAACAAGATTTCCAACTAGAGCGGGATAACCAAGTTTTCGGAACAACTAAACCGGAGGCAGATGTCCTAGATGCGTAAATTGCTGCAGATGGAGCTTTGGCGTCTTGGCAAACCGGCTTAGCCTGGTTATGAGTCTTCAAAACGATTTGGCTTAATAGTTAAGAGATAGGATACGCAACGGCCAACTCGCTCAGTTAACACTCTCGCTACATACTTTCCCTTGCTTCCTACGCTTGCCGACTTACTTGTTTTACTGCCCACGATTTTTTCTTGATTGCTTGGTTACCGACTCCTGTGATTGTCTTTCTCTTGCTCACAGTTTTCTTATTGTATATAAGATAGTAATGATACAGCGCATCCCTTAATTAAAGAAGGGCTCAAGGTATGGAGCTCTAGAGGGAGACTTTTACGTGAGGTGAAACGGAAAGAGGAACTCAGCAGCGACCCCATTTATTTGCCTTGTCCAGTAGGTCTCTTCTAGATGACACATTTGAAAGTAAGAACCAAAGAGAAACCGCGCCTACTAATAAGCCCTTCTTAGGTAGGGACGAACAATATTATTAGAATAAGACAATTCGAGGAAACTTCATCTCCTCAATGCGCTAGTTAAAGCATAAATTAAAACCTTCGAAGTGGGGGCGGCAGAAAAGCGGAAAAAGAATGAGTCGCATCTCTTGATTGTATTGTAGAAGAGGGTAGTTATCCTTTCTAAGATCCCCTGTTCTCCCTTTATAGTAGAGCTATTTCATACCTGTGTTTTGGGGAAGTCCTCGTTCCAAGGAAGCCGAACCCACCCACTTTTGACCATGTATTCGCGTACAATTTCAACGTTAAATTAAAAAGGGATAAATCCCCGGAAATAGATAGGCAAGGAACCGGGGCTGTTCTCTGCTTTTATTTTGGAAATAATTTTTAATGATCCGAATTCCCACTTCTCATACTAAGCGAGAGAAAGAAAGAAAGAAGCGAGCCATAGAGCGTAGGTTACAGGGCGACCTATTCCCCCTTACGGCTATCAATGGAGCTCCAACAAAGACGGCTAGTGTCCGAATACGCCTAACTTAATTATAAATACAAAGAGTCCTCTCGCGTTAACGGGGATTGAACGAAGCACACGTTTAGGGGAAAATTCTACCAACGATTGAAGTATGTGGAAAAAAAGGAGTGCGTTGGCGAGAGAAGTTGGCTCAAGCGAGAGTGAAAACGACTTGCTCGCTAGCAATCGAAGTGCCCCATTACTTACTTAAGAGCCTTTCGACCACAAGAAGAAAAAGGAAAGGGTTTTCATCAATCACCGCATTCCATTTCCAAATTCCAAAGAATCTTTAGCAGCTGGTTTACCTCCCGACTTTAGGATTGGGCTTGGAAAGCCAAATTTTGACCACCAGTGGTTAGAGAGAGCTCCTTTGACTGAGCGAGGGGAAGAATGCAGCGTGCGGTTGCACTGTCCGCGTTTTATAGGAAAGCGGGGGTGTTTACGCGAGCAATGGGAGAAGAACTGTCAACCTCATTTCCTAGGATTGGCGGCGCATAATGGTTGTCCTGGTTATCACGAAAGCCAGTAATGAAGATGCTCAATAAGTCATTGGATATGATCCCCCTCTTATATTATTATTCTATTTAAAGGGGATCTTATCCAAGGGAAGCTCCCTGAGAGCGCCCAAACCCATAAAAGAAAGAAGCAAAAAAGACGAAAAGCCGCGGAAGAAGATTCCAGATAGTAGGATCTTCATCAAGATATGTTCTTTAATTAGAAAGAGATGTTATGAACACTTAGACCTTACACCCAAATAGAGGTAAATCATTCGCACGTCGTTTTAGGACAAGGGAAAGGCTTAGCCGTTGATCAAGCCGCTTTGAATATGCAGTTTTTAAGCTAAACCTGAGTTCATTGTCGCTCGTCCACATCCCACTCCTTAACAAGGAGGCAGTCCAATAGCCCAAGTAACTTATTTTTTTTTTCTTCTTGTAAGAGAGTATTAAATGACCCTTCAGACGTAGGGGGCAATAGCGAAGGACTCGCCAACAAGCTCACTTAAAAGTTTTTGCGTTAAAGATTGGTCCTGATCGTTGGGAATAATCTTCTGTGGGGGTCTTTCCGGGGATTGGTTTTTGTTGTCGACGAGGTCTAATACTACAATAAGCGGGGCCTTTGAAGGGTCGAAAGAAAGGTAAGACTGCATCTCTCAAAAGATATTTTAGGAGCAAATGAAGCTGCGCTCCCGGAGACCTATTATGTCCGCCCAAATGCACTGGTTGAAATCGCGCCCTACTAAGATATTAAGACTGGAAGACAGGTAAAGTCCCAATTTTATGAGGGATCGGGTCTTCCGCTGTTGTTTTTATACATTTCTCCATAATAAAAGGAATACTTTTGTTCGAAAGTTTATTATGGAAAGGAAACGTTTAGTCGTCAAAACGCGGGATTCCTTTCTTTCATTCGTATTTCATCTGAAAAAGGGAACCTCCCGACTAAAGGGGGTAGGAAGGCTTTAGAACCTTAAAGAGTATGCAAGATAAGCATAGTACCACTCAAGACCAGCTAGGACTTCTAAACGCTTCAAAAGCACAATCGTTCCCATTGGAAGTTTCCTTTAAGATAAGAAAAGCCTGGATTTGTTACCTCTATATGTGAGTGAACACCGGATAACGACCCTGTACTATGTATATACTAGAACAGAAAGTTAGCCTTTTTCGGTCATTAACGCATCTCCTAATGTATAAATAGCTTATAAGAATATATAGGAGGGCCCCGGGAATGGCTTTGCTTGGTGAATTACGTACTTACTCTACTACGGGAGCAAATCGCACAATTAACCCTTGAAGACAAGGCAGGGGGCTATAATAAATTAAACGTGCTGTTCGATCAAAGAAGTCAGTCTTGCGACCAATCCACGATTCCACCCATCCTTAACCTGCGAACTCCGTTTGGATGCTGATTGCCCAAATATGTCCACTTCTCCGGTTATGACATGTCCCCACTCTTTCTTCAAACAAAGGAGAATTCACCTACGCTATGACTCCTCGAAAAAGACTTTCACACGCACAAACTGCAAGGATTGTTGCTTTCAACATGAGGGGTCTTATCGAAGAATTTTCAAAAAAGAAAAATAACAGAGTAGCGAATGAAGGAAGGAGAATGTTGGACGTATCGTAGCTCGACCAAAAAAGAGACTGAGAACAGATTTATTTTTTTTAGGTGCAACAGCAATAAGAAGCTTAAAAAAATAAAGGATCACCAAGCAAGTGTACGCAATGTCGGGAGATGCACCGATGATGATTCGACGAGATACCGAGATAGAAACGACGTTTTATATATCTTGACTAAAAAGAGAGGCACAGTCTCGTATTTCGTCAGGCTGCCTAAAAAAGAAAAGATTCAATACAGCCATAGGGAAAGGGAGAAGGATCATGCCCGAAACCGAGCTCAGAAGGAGCTTGACCAAGCTTTCATCCAAGTTCGCTGACCTTAAGATTTCATCCGAAGATTCGGCAAAGTGTTTGGAGAAGCCTATCCGATTTTAAGAGTGGATATAGGAATGGAATCTCTTCTTCTTGATTTCGCACGACTTTACGCCGCCATGTCGGTCTGACTTTAATGTGAATTTAATTTCTTAACTATATTATATGGAGCGGAACTCGAACCAAAGGTATCGGCATACCTATCCTATATATAGAATTAGATTAAATCTATATAGTCTATTACCAAAAGGTAACCCATTTACTTTACAGCCAAAAGTACAGCATCTATTCGATCGGGTCCTGCTAACAAAAGGGCACCTTGGGGGATCCCATGTTAACTATCGGTAAAGAGCACTCATCTGCCGCTAACCCAGATACCCGCGGCTTATTCATTCCAAGAAAGGTCAGTGGTTTCGCTCCAACCTGTACTGCAAAGAGCCAGTAGCAAAAGCAAACGCACAAAGACCTTAAGTAAACCACCCTAAGTAGGTAAGTTAATTAAGACTTTCTAGTATTTTAATACTATTCCAGTATATATGGGTAAGGCAGTCTAGTGCATCTTCTTGTTGCTTGCAGTACAGTGATTAACTCAGAGAAAATTAATGCTTGGGTATCAATTCCTAAATAATAAAGCTTATAACTAATATTATATTACGATGCTTCTACCGGAATCTACCTCTGAAACTTCTGGGAATATGTCAACTTGATCCCATAACGCATAGGAAAGACAAGCAAGTAGACTTTTTTTCTTACTTAATTAGAATGCGTGAGTCTTTCATCCGTCTATCACTGACGTTCTAACCTTTTAGACCTAGTTATCTTATAGTAGAGTCCTTGAAGTACCTTCCCTATCAACTACTAACTTATCTCATCTAATCTATATGGTGTAGTGTTTGCTCCCTCCAGTATAAAACCACTCCTCTAAAATAGCATAAGAATTAATTAGACATTCAGAATTGGGTATAACTCCAAAGGAAGCTCCAGGCTTAAGTGGATAGTCCAGCTACAGCGCTAGTAGAGACCCTCTTGCAGTATGAAAAGAGAAGGCTCTCCCGCCCTTAATCTTTATTTTTTTTTTTCTAAAATTTTTGAAGATTCCAAGACCTCTGAAGCGACTGTTGAAGCAGCCCTCATAAGGAAAGGGGGAATTTCTGTTGAAGCTCACTCAAGAATGAATGTTCTTCCTATCCCTGATGATCCTGTTGTTCCCGACCCTGCTACCTCTGAGGCTATCTATAGTGCGCATATTTTGTAACATAACCAAGAAAAGGGCGAAGAATGAGAGAGGAAGGGTAGGGGTTGATCGCTTGTCATGATAGGTGGACCGTTGGCGAGGGAAGAAGTCCTCAAGGGGGACCGTCTACTTAACGACATAGCAAAACTACACTCACGCGTTCCCTAAAAATTAGAATGAGCTTCTGAAAGTAAAATAACGCGGTGAGCATAAAAGGCCATGAAGCGGAAAGCTAGAGACTACATCCTAAGCAGAGGCAAGAATAGTAAATTAATGTATTTACGGACTCAGATAAGTAAGAAGCAGTTCCTGGCTAAAGTAGTACGCTTATTGATGAATATAAAAGAAAGTTAAAAAACTAGAGCTCTTGGTCAGGCAGGTTTCAATTATCCTGTCCATTCTTTGGATCTACTGATCGATTAAGGAATGGCACGCTGTGTCCTACCTGTCCTAAAGTTAAAGGCTTTATAGGTTTATTTTCGTAGGGTCCATCGTTTGGGGCGGGGCATCCTTTCGTTTTCGAAGAGCTAAAAAGATGCACAATCGACCAAAGATGAAGAATTGGCCACGCTAATTGGGAATTTCCATTATATAAAGTCTTTGTCCTGAGCAAGCAGAGATATTTTCTTTGAAACAGGTTTTAGGAGACAAAGGTATATTAATCTATTTTTAATAGTAAGTGGCACGGGTGAATCCGGATCCTCAATCCTTTAAGTTTCCGTTTAAACGAATTCTTCCTCTGGAACGAATGCAATAAAAGAAATTAACCTACTCAATTCAATCAAAAGCTGTATCAACTCTACCTTTTTTGCGAGTCAAGTAAAGTCTTGCGTGAGTCCACACGACATTAGAGATACCCTGATTGGTTCTTGTATTTAATAAGGACGAAGACTATGAAAAAAGCTCCGCCCGAAGAGGATTTATGCCTTAGTTTGATATCAGGAGAAATCTTTTATGTACGCGGATTAGTTCACTTGCTTCCTTCACTCGCTCCGTTAGAAAGGGGGGATGCGTTGAGGTTTGACCACTAGGATGTGTGGACTGACTGAAAGAACTGTCAGTACAGGAAGAAAGGCCGATAAATAAAAATAAAGTGCCACGTTCGGATAGGGACAAAGAAGAACAAGCTGGAGGGACCTACCATCTAACTGCTCTGTACACTGGACAAGGTCAGGACAATTCAAGAACAAGACTGGACAAGTAACTGATAAAAGACTAAAGGAATAGGACAGCGGGATACGCCCCGGTGAGGAAGGGTGTGTTGGCACGTGATTCGTTGAAAGACGCGGATTCCCCTATAAAAAAGGGCTTTATCTGGGTTCTAAGAAGCCTAGCTGCCGGAGCAAGAAAACCACCAAACGGGCGAAATCCCGAATCGAGAGATGTTGGAACGAGTGTAGCAAAGCGAAACGAGTATGCCGACAAGCGTACGCCGTGGATATTGCGATCAATCCGGTGGATGTGCGGGTATAGCCGAGACTGAGGACAGAGAAGAAAGTGTTTGGTTGTATCGTAAGATAGAATTACGTGACGAAGGAAATACAGAAAGAGAATTTCCAAGATGCTAATGCATGAGAAAGACATAGATGAGTTAGTTGATCGTTAGCTCGTCCTGGTGTACATACAGAGGGCTCTATCTGGCTAATAAATATGAAGAGAATTAGTATATAGTAAAGCATCCGGCCCTTATCCTTTAATGAATGATTTCTTTCTACCCACAGCTATGGTTTCAGGCTATGTCTATCTTTATTGAGGATATTTAGACTCTCTTCCACTAGAAAGCCATTTCATTGGGTCAAATCCCCTGCGACCAGTTGTTACCTCTCTTATAATTCTAATACAAGGGGCATTTATTTAAATAGGCTAGCACCTTTTAATATTTATATATATTTCCCTTATGTTATATTGTTACGTTGGAGCATCTGTTTTATAAACGGGCGCCACGTCCTTTCTTTCTAATTCAAAGAAGATGGGAATGCGCTTTCCAAACTAGTCTCTTTCTCGTCACAACCGTACCATAGTAGGACACCCCCTGATTGAGGAACGGCGTCATTAGCTCTTGTTCTTTCTGTCTGTGTTCTAAAGTGCCTCTGAACTACCCTTTGTTCTTTATTCTAGGTTTTTAGAAAGATTATAGGGTCTACCATTTGGAGCCTCTGTTCTAGGAGTTGCAAACTCCCTTTCCTTTAATATGTCCCCTTGTTTAAAATGCTAAAATAAAGTTTCCTCGGCCCCTTGATGATCCCCTGTCTGCACCTTTTAAGCTAAAAGGGCCTTTCAATGACATCCCAAGAAAACAAGATCTTTTAAAGCTAATGCAAACGTGGCGCGCTCCTTTGAGCTAAGGAAAGATCCCTGTTTTAAAGATAGGGATTTGGTACCAATTTACATAGTTTAGAGAAAACCGAGCCGGCTGGCTACTTAGATGAGATTTTTTCCGCCATTTCAGTATGATATATGCTTGTGCTTAAATGACGCTTGTCAAGCGGTTTTCTAATAAGCATAATCCGGGAAATTCTGTCCCAAACCTTTTTTGAGAGAGGTATTAAATACTCGACTAAGAACTAGAGTGGGAGGAGGTAGTGTCTCCAATAGTAACAATAGAATTTCTTTCATTTAATTACGAGATCGAACAAAGGGGATTCTCTTAAGGGATTGATATCACGTGCTTCCTGATAACCGGCCACTTTTGTCTTATATATGACAGCGTCATCTCTAAGCTCCATTTGAAATGAAAAGAAGGCTTTGGAAGACAACATGCTCCGAGAAAAGCTTTATACATAAAGTTAAGGGTAGGATCATCAGAAATAGACCTAACGGAAACTAAGACATATATTGTAAAGCTTATATATGAATCGGAAGCGTCGGTGAATACAGACGTTCCAGTTGCAGTAACTAATATATAAGGAGCTTCTTTTTCCGAGTTTATCTCCAGACAATGCTTCTCCCCCTACCCTTGAAAGGGACGCTTTTTCCCCACCAAACAATTTGAAGAAGACATCAAGAAAAATAAAGAGAGAGTTTCAGATAACTTTGACGTGACTAAAAAGAACTTAAATAACAAAAAGAGAGAAATTTAGTAGAGCGAACGCTCCTGTTGGCGAATAAAAGGAAGCATCAGTTGAAGCGGATGCGTTTGATCGACAAAGAAAGGGGGGACACTGCAGATGAAGAAGCCAAGCTGATCCTATAAATATAGAAAGTGCAGCAGTTGTTGATGATCTGCTTTCTTGTAAAAAAAAAAAGAGGTACAACTCCAGTAGGAAGATAAGGAATTGACTAAGGCAATTAATTAGACAACGTGAGGTCAAAACACTCTTACATTATAATACATTAGTAGCTATTGAAATAAAAAACAAATTGAATGACAAGAAGCGTAACCACCTTCTTTTATATTACAGTAACTTTTGGACGATTGTTATTTGAGTTGATTTTCTTAATTAAACCATTAACCCCTTCTGCATCAGCCCCCTCAAGCTCCTATGTTTCAATTGAACTTTCCTGTGATATATTGTATGAAATCTGTTACTCTTTGGGGACGAAGTACACGTTTCGGAAGAGCTCAACCGTTAAGGGTGAGGAAAGAGAAGTTGGCTCGTTCCCACTACCGGTCGAGTAAGACTCCACAGGGTCTTTCCCAGGCATTTTGAGCAGACACTCGAGGTATGAAGTGACTCGACTTGAGTTAACTTTAATGATGGACCACGATTGGAACGAAGATAAGAAACGGCCATATAGAATTAGGAAATTTCGCGACTATATGCCCAAAGTAATCTTATCACTGGGGGACCGCTTTTAATACCTTAGGATGAGGTCCGAAGGAACTCGCATATCTGGTACAGGACAAGGCTGGGAGAGAAAGTGTAAACTCGAATGGTAGCGAGAGGAGACTGACCCAACAGGTGAGTCCTTCTTTCATAAAGGGAAAAAAAGCTACGTTCAGTTGTCCTCAGCTGGTATGATTCACAAAGGGCTATCCTCCCCAGTTATACGTAAATAGAGATGATAAATGCGCGCGTTTCATCTGCGAACTGGGCTAAGCATTGAACACACTTTTTTCCTTTATTGAGCATCCTCCTTATGCATGTGGGTGGTTAACGCGTAAGGCTGCTGCTAGCGCTTGTGATTCCTTTGACTGAGCCGCTGCACGTTAAATGAGATTCCCCTGCTAGCTCGAACTCATTCCTATGGTCGATGCTTCAATCTGAGCATGTCATTTGCATGCCTATTTGTGTGCTTGCGACGCATACAAGCAGTAGTTGGCCCTTCTTAATGAATAGGTTGAGGTCTATCCTCAAGTAGCGCCTTAAGGAGTGGTTTGAAAGACATAGCCTTGGACTGCATATCGTGGAATACTCGGACATGGCCTATCTCCTACTTATCTTCTACTTATACCTTTCTTCTTTAGGAATAAAGCCGCGTTTTAATCTACTATAATGTAGGACCCTCGCGCTTTCTGCAAACAGGAACGGTACCTGATTTACTTTCGTACATGAGGCGGGATACTGTAAGGTTATTTTCCTTTAAAGAATTAGGGTATTTCTATAATAAGCTGCTTCGTCCTACAGGATCGGCTCCTATATTATAACTTCCGTATGGGTCAAATGAATCAGAATTATAAGCATTCACAAAAGTGACTAAGTGGACCGACCAAAGTGATGAGCCGCAGCCAAGCTCACCCTATAAGCTATTCCCCCTGTTTCCCCCATTTTATAAGCTTCAATTCTATAATTTGTATTATACAATACTGGAATTGGTTTTCCACTTTAATTTCGGAAATTCTCCTTGAACCTACTCACGAACTAAGTTTGATTAAGCAAGCTCACTATTTCCTGCTGTTGATGAGAATACGAGTCATATGAAAGCGTGGACACCAAATGGGTTTTTCCGTTTGCTTTTGATAGGGCGAGTGTGTTGTGCAATATCGCTACTTTTTTTTTTTCAAAATAGGACGGATCCTCCTTCTCTTATAGCCGAAGAGCTGATTCGACTCATTCCATTCTTCCGCTGGCCCCACCTACTTAGTCCAGAGCCGGAGCAGACCTTCGGGGTGAGGGGGCGGAGCCTCGTTTTACGACCAAAACAAAAACCTCGTGGACACATTTTCGGGTGAAAGGCGAAAGCAGCCAAACTAAGGGGAGCAAGATGCAAACAAAATGAGAGCCCTTGGGAGTGAACCGGCATTGAGTGAAACAAAACCTAAACAGGCAATAAGAGAGGGTTTTATGCCACGTTGGAAGCATCAAAAGAGTCTAATAGAAAAGGGAATCAAGACTTATCTTAGATAATCATCGAACCAATCCAACCATAGTGCTTTTCTGGATGAAGCAGAAAGAACAGCTATAGTTGTAGAAAGGACCATAAGGAAACCTCGGTTGGGTAAAATAAGCTTCTGTTCTAGTAGTAGCTATCGTCCCTCTCGCTCGAGTTATTTCTTATTTTAGTATAAATGAGAGCTTTATAATAAGTAAGCGCACCCTTTGTGTTACTTAGAAACTTCCTTTGTACCCTTCTTTGTCTTTGCCGACTGTGCTCGATCGAACGGATATTCGTTCTTCAATAAATAAAAGATTTTATTTACCGAAAATAGTAATGCTGGTCTGCGCGCTTTGTCGTTTACCGCTTCTCATGCTATGTATGGTCCAATCTTTCCTGCCATTGCTTGCTCTAACGTTTTTTTTGTTTTACAGTTTACTATTACTTAATAGTCGAGACATTTAATGCCTATTAAATTTTATTTATTTTTAAATAAAGGACAATTGGTCCCGGTTCTACTACATAGTATAGTAGATACTGTTTCTGGGTCAATCTAAGGTTATGATGGCACGGGTTCATTTAAAATATAAGGCGCTGGTAGAATCTTTCATGCATCTGCTCCTGTTGCAGGGAGTATGAGTTTCATAACAAGCCATCCTTTTCAGGTGAAACAAAGTAGTAGATCACAAGTCTTCTCTTTAGACTGCTGCTTTTGCTTCCCTTGGAGAGTTGTTATAAGTATAGGCATAGGAAGTCAGTCTCTTGTTAATATGTAAGGTCTTGGCCTAGCCCTGTCCTACTTGTACGGCCTAAGAATTTCTATTTTGAGTATGAGGCTCTTTCTGATGGAACGAAGAAACGGAAGATATGTAGCGCGTTAACCTGTTAGAGTTAGATGTTGGCGAACCGAAGAAGCTTCTGATAAGGTATACAAAACCAGATATGATGCTCCACTATACAATTATATGAAAAGGGGCTTCCTTAACTACCAGCTGTGGCAGGGTTCACACAAATATACAGCGCAAGCCTTACCTAACACTATAATTTAAGCTATCTACTTATAGAAGACCAGTGATGCAGCTTTGTCTGTAGTAAGCCAGACTTTCCAAGAGAAGCACTCATCTCACACGACAGAACCATAGGTAGAACTCTAAAAATAAAAAAAACCTCGGCTTACAGGGGGAACAACTAAAGAAGGCTGACTTAAGTAGTTAATTCCCATAAACGATAGCATATAACTAAGAAGCAAGGTATGGGCGCACATATAATGTATTACTTTAACATAGCCATGTAAAATTCCCCAAGCCCAATGCTTTCTATCAGCAGACATGTCATAGCATCTGAAGCAATGATTGGGAACTCATCCCGTGAATGAGTGGTTATTCCCGGGGCTCCACACTTTCTATTTAAACCATTAGAAATATAAGGATAGGAATCCTATGCTAGTAGTTCATGTCTGGTAATTCTAGAATTGCAATGGCATTCTAATGAACAATACTACTAACGCTCTTTACTTTTATTATAATTATAAAGACTTTTATCAACTAATTTTTTCATTCGCCTTGAAGAGTCAAGCTATTTCATAATCTGATGCCGTCTAGTTTCATTTTTATTCTAATGTAAAAGCGCAGGAAAAGAGACCTTGTACCCCATTTTTTATGGGCGTCTTATAATTACATTTACTCCATGTCATGTATTTTACACTCTTCAAACAAAGGAAAGACGGCAGGGGAGATCCTATGAATATCGCATCTTAGCATTTTTATAGTTTATAGGGGGTGGGTATTCGAGAGGGCAGGAACCCTGTTTTATTGCTACAAGATCGCTGGACCGCTTATAAATGATATATACAAAGAAATAACATTTTAATATGCCTCTCGCGGGGCTAGGCTATAGTAAGAGTAAAAAGACTGGCAAAGGGGGATCGCATGAAATTAAACATAAGTAGAAATAGTGCACTTCCATGACAAAGAGGACAAAGAGGACAAAGAGGCAATAAGCGGTGCATTTCCACCTTACGAAAGCACTTCTCGAGACAAGGATCGAGCTCACAAATGAAAATATACCAACGGTTGAACACTACTAAGCAAACCACTTGTGGATAGACAAGAAAGATTACATGAAACCGAAATTCCCAAGAAAGTATGAGCATTATCTTTAAAGAATTTATACCTTATATTTTATTTAGTAATAAGAAAGGCACCTATGTTTTCTATTAGAAATGCCCTGCCATGAAGTGTCATTAGTCTTTGACAGGGCAAGATCTCCTGCAACCCCCCCAAAACCCGCAGGTTAATCTTAATGAAATTCCCCTTTCCACTATTGATCGCGTTTCAAGGCTTCTAAAAAGTTCTCTACCGAGAGAAGTCGTCTTTCGTGCCAGTACTCTAAGATCTTCCTAGACTTTCTTTGTTTAGGAGTCCCCTCATCAAGAACGGGGATTGCTGTTCAAATATAACGGTAAGACAATGCTGCATCAACGTAGACTTTAACAGGAGCCCCGCGTTTAACACCAGGAGAAAGCTTCAAAACTTCTAAAGTTTAAAGGCGGCTGGGTCTATTGCTACTGTTCTTATATGACTTCCTCATGCACAGCGGGTTCAAACGAAGCTTTCTTAATGCAGAAAAAGAAGTTTTTATATCACATCAAAGTAGAATGACTTCCAATCCCTAAGGAGACTGGGACTGGTTTGAGTAATGAATCTTCTCGCAAACGTTAACCTATGACACAATTAGAAAGCACAAACTGACGCAGGCAACAAGTAAGTCTCTCTTAGAATAAGAGGCTGACCCCCTATCTGTAACAGTGGAGCCGAGTAGTTCACTAAGTGAGCACAAGTAAAGGCTCTCTACCCTATTTTATATAGTAGACTTTTCTACTAGACTACTTCTCGCGCTTTCCTACTACTGCTAAAGCGGTTACTTTATAGAACGATCGAGTAGAGTATCTCAACGAGCCCATAGAGCGTAATCCTGAAGTGAGTAATAGAACTTAAGTTATCTTCTCATGGCAGGCTTTAGTCCAATAACGTATTTTTCTTTCTAGAACTCTAATGTCATTCTTATTCTTCTTATTCTTAAGATATAATAGCAGGCTAGCCAGTTACAATAGGTGAGAGTAGGCTACTTCTAATACTATAAGTTTTTTAAAAACTTTTATAGCACTCTAATAATGGGAAGTTCCTTTCTTACTTTAACAAAAAGAAAATGGTGCAGCTCAATCACTACCCCATTAAATAGGAGCAGAGGCTCCTCCACTACTTGTATATATATGATAGAATTCATTCTGCTGGCACTAGCCTTCGTGCTTTTGATACCCCAAGTGGAAAGATTCTCAGTTGCGCTTTTAGTTTAGTAAAGGAAGGATTCAATATCCATTTAGCGGCTGGGACCTGACAAGAAGCCTCGTCTTCGGCTTACCAAAAGGAAAAAGAGCTCTGTAGCAAGGGTTCTCATGCGGAAGAGGCTTTCTTTGTGGGGTGGGATCAGAGCTCTT
>JAYMSE010000051.1:0-58208 GCA_036897945.1 Silene undulata | reverse complement strand
GCTGCTCTATAAGTAGATGTGTTAAGCAAACTGACCCGATTCTTTTGCTTTTCTTTTTCTTCTTCTTATATACGTCAATGTTTTGTATTATTTTGCTGCACTTTGAGCTTGTTTTGTTAGCAATAAGATTGTTTTTTTTAGATCCTTTCGTAAAATTTAATATAATTGTGGATATGGAGCCTTAATAAAATGAGGCTTATCCTAACATCCAACCAGAGAGGAAGGATGAGACTGCGGGTCATGTTGCCCGTTAGCACAGGATTGAGCTGTTCGAGAAAAGACTCGAAGAGAGAATTAGGTTTGAGAGCTTAGTGCGGATGCAGGAGGCGGTTACCGAGATCCAAGGACAAGGAGGAAATTCTGAACTGAGTAAGAAAAGGGGAGTTTTTTTAAAACAGATCAGCTGATGTGTAAACCCAACTTGAGTCATAAACATCAATCTCTCTATGGGTACTTTTTAAACTTCAAAAGTCAGATTAGCTTGTCAACCGAAGAATAGGATCTCGCTACGCCACAAAAAATGCATATTTAAGATTAAATCACTTCCCGAAGAACGAGGGAAAGAGTACTCATGGAGACTAGCTTATAAAAAACAAAAGCGGCAGCAGTTCCAGTTTAGCTCATCTTCACATGAAATCAGGATGAGAAAGTTGAGAGAGTCTATTTCCAATCTTTGTTCAGTTATCTAAACATACGAAGGGAATACCTGTAGAATAAGTGTAGTCCCGAAGCAAGCCAGATTTTAGAGTAGGATGTTAATGAGTTGACACCAGAGTAGGTTTCTTCTTAGTAGTATACTATCACGTCAAAGCATATCAAGCCAGTTGCTAACTCCCCCCCTGCACCTCTAGAAGATCTACTTCGGCGGATCCTGCCTAATTTGATTAAAGCGTGAAAGCATTAAAGATCGGCTACCAGACGACTATCTCCCTTTCTTTTAGGGCATAAATGTGAGATCCCACCCCTTCTCTTAGTTTAATGTATCTGAGTAAGAGGTCGAGCGCCTTATTATAAGATAGACATATAATCATGTGAGTCTTCTTTATTTTATTTTATAATGGGCATAAACTTTTCGATATTGGCTGAGCGCCCAGTAAGGCAGAGGTAAGATTCCTGGGCTCCAGTTTCCATAAGTACCCTATTCGGAGAGTCATCCTATATTAAATTATGGTGCAATAAAAAAGTTTAAAAAACGCTTTGCGCTCCCCGTTTTCCCTTCTTATATAAAAGGGGCTTAGTATAATCATAAACTAACTTTAACAAGATGCGGAGCCCTCTTTAGAAAGACGGATTCAATCATAGGTTTGGCGCGTCAATCTTTGCGGAAAGGCATTTGTCGGCGCTTAAAATATGGGTTGGATGCTCTATTTCATCGTATGTGGCTCTGTCTCATCGGGAATCCCCATCAGATGCTTCTTTTTCATATTAATGTGTAAGGTGGGTAACAACTTGATTACCGGGTGGCTGATCACTTTGATCATTCTTTCTATGCTAGTGACTCGAAAGCTTCTACAGGAAGTAAAGGCAAATTGTAGACGGTATGTTTTTCGCTTCTTCGCCCGGTGACTTATATATCTATCATTACTAAGCTATTTCCGCGTACTCACTGACGAGCTTTACTAACTGGCGGGTTGACCCAAGTAGATCAGATCCGCGAATGTCTTGCAGGGAGCATCATTACCTTCTGCTTCAGAATAAAATTTGAGGACAATTCTCCGAGAAGGAAGACCCTGTCCAATAGATTTCATGAGTAATATGGTCTGAAAGGATCAGTTCTAATAGCCGTTAAGTAAGGGAAAAGGAAAAATCGCATTTCTTTCTTTGTTATTGACATCTTATTTTAAATTTTAAAGTTTTATGCGTCCGAGCATTTCATTTCGAGAGATGGGCTTTGTAACCAGTATGTTATGTATAGGGCTGTGATTTATAAATTCGCCCTTCGTACATTTCAAACCAAAGATAAGCTAGCCTTTAACTTTTCTGCCAGCCTTCCTCGGTCAATTGTGGAAACCCTCTCAATTAAATTGCCGATTTTTAGACTCTCTCTATAGTTCAAGCACTCTTTAATGGGTCTTTGTTCTAGTTCTGCTTTCAATGCTCTTTAATTTGCCCCAATCTACTGTCCAATCCCACTATATGCATTCTCTGCTATTTGGTAAAGTAAATAGGGCTTAGACGGCTCTCTGCCCGCCTCTCTCTTATTGATAGGCTCGGTAGGCTAAGTAAGTAAGAACATTGGCTAGTACCTTTTTCTTCTTAGGCTAGCTAGTAATTAACATAGACGTAATTGTCAAGGTTTTTGCGTTAGTAGCTTAGGAGTCAGATGTTTCTTCTCTCTCCGCTTCTATTAGTCTGTTAAATATTGCTCGATTAGTTTCTTATGTTATGTGCTTCTTTTTTTTCTTAAACCATAGGCCTTTAAATTTAAAACGGGTTATCTCGTAGATGAAAAAATTGCCTGTAATTAGAGATCTTCCTTTCCTTTCTTTTCTTTCAGGATTAAAACGTAGGGTAGGAGGTTATAGAAATTTATATGCCTTCCATAGTTCATCGACGCTTTGTAGTACTACTTAAAGTCCTCGCAAAGTAATTGAATCCAAGATTTTCACTCAATCTTCTTAATGAGAAAAGAAGCATCGTCGTTGAGCTGGCGGTATAAATCCTTTATAAGTCTCTCTACGTAACCCCAACCGGCTTACAGCTCGCAACTAACACCATACCAATTTTATACTTAGAATAGCTTACCAGAAAAATCCTCTGGAAAACCTAACCAGACTGAGTCAGCTCTGAAATTTATAGAACAAATACCAACTGAAGAGAAGGCGATAAGAATGGGCCGAAACTCGTGACGATTTTAATTTGGTTTAGGAAGCTCTTTCCAAGGGAGTGCGTGGGAGTAAGAAAGCAGGAGAGGAAATTCTGACACAGAAGAAAGAGTTAAGTCGCAGGCTGATCTCTTTTAATTTTAAGTTAAGGGGGGCTTCAACCTAGTGTGACGTCCCAAGGATAAGGGTCCTTTTTCAAAGTAGCTACCTAGAGTCGTACCAATATATGCCCTACAATCTGCTCTTTCTGACTGCACTTACTTATCAAGTGGGAAATCACATTATCTAAGAATTAAATCTATTAGTAATTCCGGGGATTGCTTTAGCGTGTGACTGGAGTCTGGTCTTAATAGTGGAAAAGGGAACAAGAAGGCTATTCATAACTCGCTTTTTTAATTCGAATAGTGAGACTAATAGATCATCCGGTCAACCAAAATTCCTATAGTGAGAGTCAGTGAAACTAAAAAAAAGAGGGGGCTTTTTTCCATTGAAATTGCGAAAGCCTGGTTGAAATGCCCTTATTGTATTGTTGTCTCAGATTTTTGTCAATTGAGTTGGTCGCGACTACGTCCTTTCATTCTTATAAGCCAGCATCAAAGTCAACCTTTGATTAGCTGCTGTTTATCCCTAACAGAGTTGGATTCGATACCTAAAGCTGCGTTGCGTAGAAGGCATCTTAAAGAAAAAATGCAAGAAAAGAAAGACATCTTTGAAGCCGCGTTACAGATATTCAATAGAATGAGAATTCTTCTCTCCCGCCCTTGGAAAGAAATTGCAAAGCAAATTGATCAAATGGTGTTTTAAAACTAAACCTAAAGACAAAAGCGCGGCATTATTCTGGCTGGCTATAAGAAGAGTTTTTGATGCTCTTTTTCCCCAAGATTTGGTACAAAAAAGCCCCAAAAGGTGCCCAATTTACATGTGAAACCACTGCACTCAACTCATGCTCTTTCGGTGCGATTCTCTGCTCAACGCTTCTACTTTCTAAATTTTATATGTGTGCTATGAGTGAAGCAGAGGAATGTTCCTGAAGCGATAAGTATTGGAGGCTGTTCAAGGCAATCTCGGGGCTCGCCCCTACGTAGAGATCATTCGGAAGAAAGGGTCTTTTGTTCCCCTTGTAAATTTAGGAAGTTCTAAGCCCTATCTGAACTAAAAGAGAAAGGGTTTCCCTTCCTCAATCTATCACAGGCAAGGTCATAAATAATTGGGGGGTCTGCACGCCTCAGCACCTTTCCTGGCACCTGGTTTAAAGAGCATCTTGAAGGATTACTATATTCTATTATAATAGAAAAAGATTCCGAAAAGAAAGGATTCGCTGGATATTCTGACTTTCACACCCGTCTCACATGGGGCGAGCGCGAGATGGAGTTGTCCTCTTCTTAAGTTAGACTTGAGCTGTCCTTTACTTGTTCACTAAAAAACAACTTTTTTAAGAAACAAGCGGGCTAGCGAGGAACGAGGTATGAGTCTTCTGTCCTCTTCTTTCCTTATCTGCTTTTCTCTATGCTTTCTTTTCCTGCTAGCCGAGGTAAGGTAGGGCTGGCTGTATGACCTAACTCACCTCTATGACATGGACTCGGCATCTTTACCAGAGCTATCAAACACTCTTTCATGAGGCGCCGACGAACCGGCATAACTTCTCTTTCCGCTTACTACTTAATTCTTTCGCCTCTGATAAGAATAGTAGTCAACCAGGCCAGAAAGTAGTTACGAAAAGGGGTCTAGCTAGAGTGAAGAAGAAAGAAATAGATATCCGTTCCAACCTTTCCTCTTTTTATTCAGCAAGAATCAAAGTAAGGGGGGAAAAATGGGTACCAATTTCACCTCATTCTACTTATTGTATATATTCTCCGGGTACGTTTTGATTGGTTGAAAAAAAAAGTTTCGCTTAGAACATGCGAGGAGTAAGCCCGGCACAAGGGCGGAGGCTTTTTTCATAATAAGGTTCGACCCCGATCTTTGACCACTCGAGCACTCTTTCTTGACTTGACTGCTATTCCTCTTCCTCCGGCAACGGTTCTTATACACCTCGACAAAGCCAGGATATTCCCAGAGGACCTCTTGCCGAGAGACGTGGGACCACCTACTCCTACTGTTCGTGTCATACTTACTACGCATGCAGGGACCAGCTATCGTTTTCTTACTGGCCGGATCACTCATTTGACAACATGCTCACTGTCGAGAGAGGACTCAGCTGCTTCCATCCTTACTGGCTTTCAAGGTATTTATAGGGTTCGATCGAGGGATATTTCCTCTTTACTAGCGTTCCCCTCCCTCTCGCTAGCGCTTAAATAAGTAAGTAAACTCCCACTACTTCTTTTTCACGGGACTGAGCCTTTATGCTCGTATTACTTAACAAATGAATCGAAGTCAAGACGAGAGAGCTTTCCTGGCAGCTAAAAGTACGAGATGAATCCAAGAAGTACAGCCTTTGTTGACACGGTGGCCGAGTGTGACTTTTGTTCGAAGTGAACTCGCCCCCTTTCCCTCCTTATTTTTGAGTCCCATAAAAGTAAGTAATGTAAACCTCCTCTTCACTATTGAGCGAGTGAAGTAAGGTCTCCTGTTGCAATCATAACAACAATAAGACACAACAGTCATTTACGACTAAAAAGCAGTTAGGATTCGATCTCCCTTATTTAATGGTCGTAATTAACCCGCGCCGCTTACATACTCGCTTTATAGTCTCTTTCTTAGTCTCGTCCCATTTGTTAGATTCTATCTCCAGTTATCGGGAAAAAGTAGGACGAATTTTAGTAATATAGAACACAATAGAACTCTCTTTCGCTAACGAATTACTATGGAAAGCGTCCTACTTGACCCGTATCTTATACAACAAAAGCAAGGTAATTACAAGCACGAGCAGCATTACTTCTTAAGTAGTAGGGTGTTACAACCCAGCATCATTAGTAGAACAAGTTCTTCTAACTCAGGAGAAGTTATAAAAAAGTTTTTATTGTGTACTACTTGAATTCATATGAGATAGACTACAGTACCATTTATAGAAATACACTGGGCAAACTACTTTAAAAGGCGTCCGTCCCCTTCTTTCTGCAGCAGATAAAGGGTGTAAAACACTTATGTTTTTTTCGATAGAAATGTTCTATTTCGGGCCATTTGGACTCTTACTTTCCAAGAAAATAAATGAGGTAAGTAAGAAAAGGATCCTTTGGTTCTAGTACTTTTTTAAGCAGCCTCAATACGTAAGAAAAAAATTAAGTAAACGGCATGTATAGTTAATCTTGACAGATGAAAGAATGTTCACGAGCAAACAAGTGGAAAACTTGTAGTGAGAAGTAAAGCGGATAGAGCCGGTTTTTAGAAGTCAAGGAATACCTTTTGACGAGAAAGACATTAGAAGCACGCACATAAGTTCGAGTAATAAAGCGAGTTCTTTAATGAGCAAGAAAGCCAAGTAAAACTGCTTCCGAAACTAGGATTGGAGGAGCTTTTGTTCCAACCGAAAGTACAAAGTCAGCAAGATACACCCGTGTGAACTTCAAAAGGTTTGACGTATTACGATATTAGCAGTCTCCAATTATAGAAAAGAAAGCCAAGTCCCGCACTGAAACTCTTCTAACCGAGATCTGTGATTCTTGCCTCGATCCGGACCTATCATAGTAGGGAGGCGGCTTAGCATAAAAGCATGAGAAGTGCACTTCTTAAAGGGAGAGACCCGTCCGCCAGTTCCGCTGTTTCGTGAGTTTACGCGGCTACCAATTTAAAGAGATCAAATCCTAGGAATTGAAGGCATGCATATGCCTTTCTTTAAGTCTTTAATGCCTTTGATCAGAGGAGGATCTTCGATTTTTTACGCTTATCAGAATGGGCAAGGGTAGGGCCCTACTGTTACCGCCGACCGATAGAGAGACCGGTAAGGGAGTCCCCTGTTTGCAGAATACGTGTGGAAGGAAGCATCACCCTCTCTACCTGGTGAACGAGCTGCTTGACGACATTTTTGGTATTAAACAACCATGAATGCCAATCCTAACGCCCCCGGGATAACTCGTAAAGCCTTTTATCATGGATACTGCACTAAGAAGTGAACATGTCTCCTTTTCACGAGTGAAGCGAGTGTAGTATTCGAATCTAGCTCAAAAAATGCTCACCACGAGGCATGGAGCCTTTTAGCAAACAAAGGAATCTTTATCTCTATAACTTAGTTATGGGTATTTAGATAATTAATGACCTCGTGGAAGTTGTTTAGAAGGAGACCCTTGGAAAGGGAGGATTCTTCTGAGCAAGCTGGGAAAGACACCATTTCAAAAAGCAGCTTTAGCAGATGCCGACCGTGGCCTCAAAAGCCAAAAGAAAAAGAAGGCATACTGATCTTCATTTTGTGTCTTGATAAACTAATATTTTATGTCTTATGAAACCTCATTCCTAACTTTCTTCTTATCATTCCAGTTTTCAATGAAAAATTCTATCAGTTCTGTTTGTGAAATAAGCAAAGCATTAGTATGATCAGAAGGTGCGGTGGTGCCACTATCCAGGACAAGCGATTGATCCCTCTCCCTTCGTTCCTCTCACTTCGCTCGAGTCTTTCACGCATCAAACCAGTCTTTCCAAACAGGTCCGATAATTGGGCCCCAATCCAAGTTGGCCATCCGAAGATATCCACCCCTCGCATAGCATCCCTTTATCTTTTTTTTTTATAAATATTTGCTTTCTTTGTAAGGATCTAATGATTCTATGAAAGTAGTCAAAGTAGTTTGAAATACCTTAGAGTGGTTGAAATGTATTACCCCGATCTACTGATTTACGGCATGGGACTTCTAAAAAAAAAAAAAGAAAGTCAACTCCCTTTTCTTCGACTATTTTATCGAACGTATGCCTACGAAGTTATCTTTTTACGCGAATTTGACCCCATCGGGGCTCGAAAGGAGGTTCACAAGACACATAAGCCCTTCCTTCTTTTTAAGAATCGAATCATTTCATCCCTGAAATAAAAGAGACTAAGTAGTTGGCTTTGCTTCTCTTTTTCAGAGTCTATACTTTGAATAAAATTCTGTAGAAATTTAGACAGCTTGCTTGAGAAAGAACAGGTCTTAGAGTCGCTTCATGGGCAATGCGAGATTCTAAATCTCTTGTTTGATCCCGCGGGACTTTCAGAATATAAGGAGCTGTTTTTTCTCTTTTTCGATGAGGAGTATCAAAACTAAAGACTTGACATTCCTTCCCCAAGCTAATTATAAACGAGAAGAATTCCCTTGAGGATATGTTCGCGATTCTATCGATATATATTGCATGTCGATTTCGCCCAAAACCAAAAGTGGGCAATAAACCGCACAACCAGATAATTAAATAGTCATCCTTTGTGAATAAGAGCCAACTATTGAGATTTCAGCCTTTCCTTCCACTGTATGCTCAACAGCTCAAAATTGGTCCGGTGATATGATAACAGTCTGAGCAAGTGAGTCAGAAGATAGACAAAGCAAAATCCTTGCCCTATTACAAGTCGCAGCCTATCTTAGACTTAATAAGGAGAATGCGTCCTATTAATCTCTTCCTGATCGGATAAACGAGTGCAAAAGTTCTCTTCTCTAGACTCGCCTAGCCTTTAGCTTATAAAAAAAAATTAAATGTGTGCATCTTCGATCCTAGATACTAGAATCTCTAAAACCAATCTGGAAATACACTTCTACCCGTCCTATTGCTTCTGGAACAAAGGAGGCGTCTGTCCTATTCTATTTACTTACGTTGCATTGGAAAGAAGATCTCATTAAAAGAGTCAACAACTGACTCAAATATTACCTCAGTTCTTTGCCACAAGATTTGAAGCGAATCACAGGGAGCATAATGCCTTTCTTCAGTAGCACGGTTTGGGGCATAAAGACCCTTTGCTTTCAAAGAATTAACTTTAAGATGAGAATAAGAAATTGACTCACTTTGTATGCTCGCCTTTTTTTTTTGAAAGGTCAAGATTGGACCAAGAAAGTCTTCCTAGGATATTGATGTTTGGGACGAAATAACGGGGTTCGTCTCTAAATTCAAAGCACACCTTGCTCGCCGAGTCTGCGCCTTCATCCTCTTGTGTATGATCGGTACGAAGCACACGGGCTTGGCTTGATAAAAAAGTCATATAGTTACCATACTGGGTTGATCACTATTACAAAGGGCACACGCGCCTCCGACCTCTCGTTCTCGTCGAATTCCCACAACTTTCTAGCTTTCCTTGACGAATGCCCTACTATCTAAGTAGAAGTCAGCATACGTTTTTTTTTCTAGTTTTCTGGATGGATCACATATGGGGATCTCAGGCAAATATAAAATCTTTTAAAACTAAAAACCTTTTCTTTGATTCCCGAAAGGGTAATGAAAAAGCTGTAATCGCGGATCTTCCTACGACCGAGGCTGATAAAGATGTAAATTCAGTAGCTGCTGCTTTAACTGGATAGAAATAGGAAAATTTTTTATCCATTTAAGGGCAATGACTTTATGAAAAAATCCATTTCAACCAACTCCGCAGATTTCAATTCGACTTTGCTTTTTTGTTTTGATATTAAAGTTACGTAGTGCAAGCAAGAAAGGGCAGAAGGGGTCGTGGCAGCAAGCTTACCCATGAAATACACTTGCTCCAGAAGACTTTCTAAGAAAAGCACTAAAGTTAACCCCGACAGGCATGGTTCTTCGCTGCATCCCGAATAATCTGCTGTCGTTTCGAGCCAAGCCTTTCTTTTGCCCTTATAATTAGCATAGCTAATGAATTTTTGGTCTTTGGTTCGAACTCAATCTCGCCGAAAGAGAGAGATTGTCGGCTGTCTTTTATATATATAGTATAGATGGATGGGACCGCTTCTGGCAAATACAATTGGGAATCATCATTCTTGGGCTCCGCTTTCGTGCCCATCAGGGTCAACCTACTCCTCCACCTCTCTCTCTGGGAATCTAGAAATCCCTTCCTTAAGTTATCTCGCTAGCGCTCAAAGAATTCAAACCCCTCCGGATCCTCCCCCGTTATTTTACTCTGCTTCGCACCCTCTAGACCCACCCCTTTTTCTCGGGGATTGTTTTTTTTTCACATTCACAAGAACGGAATTCCTGATCGAAATCAAATGAAACTACTTGTGTATTGTATATATAAAAGATATAAAAATCTTTGGAACAGGTTTCGCATCTATCGTCTAAAGTTTAGAGAAAAACTTAAGGTATCAACTAGTAAGCTTGACTCTTAAGGGGGTAGGGGCAGAGGTCAGATGGCCCAACTATAGGAGCAGCTACCGGGAATTCTCTTTTAAAGCCATTCTGATTACCTACTTTCTAACCAAGTACTTAGCCAAAGTCGTCAAACTATCACAAGGGATAGAACGAGGAGGCTAATCTTCTTGGCCAAATTAATTACTAGCCTTTTTACCGGCCGCAGCTAAAGCAATGAACTCCAGAGTAGAACTGCTTATATTTTTTATAAAGGGTTGCGCCCATAAGATAGCTCCTTTCTAAATCTAAAACAAGCCAAGCAAAATCTGACATAGTTCAAGGCAAAGGAAGTCATTCTCTTTCGACCATCGCCAGAAAAACTAAAGAGTATAAAAGCGTTGATAGGACGGTCGTTATACTCGGATACGCAATCTACCTGCCCAATCCAGAATCGAAGGTCTCCAAGGACAACCAAAATCAAATAAAGAATAGCTCAAAAGAAATGGATCTCAAACAATACAATAAGGGGAATGGTAAAGTTCTGACATCGAAGAGCAAAGACGAGCATAAACCTCTGGTTTCGAAACGTTACTATAATTGTAAGGACATAAGGAAATTAATTTACTTGCTTCGTACGCCATGGGAGCACTTTCTTTCACTCGTTTCCAAAAGCTAAGACGTTCCGTCGAATTCAATAACAAAGAGCCCTCGCTTCTTAATCCCTTTCTTGAGTCAACTTCCACTGCAATTGGAAGGCAACTCCATCTATGTAACCGTAACATGCGAAACCAAGATCTTGTCCTTTCGTGCTTTCTTTTATGATTCGATCTCGTAATGATCTCTCTTCGGAGTATCCGGGTTTTCGCATTCAAGCTTCAAAGTCTAACCCATTCTTTCTTTTTTCTTCAACTGACGGGGTCTTTTACCAGTGTTCATTCGAGCGCATTCTAACGGGATGTCGAAAGAACTTCCACTTTCTTTCCTGCCCATTAGTAAAAGAAGTAAAGAGTAAAGCAAACGACTCTTGTTTTTCGCGGGCTTAAGGGTCGGACTAAACTAACTTGTAGCTGAGGCGAGGTTAAAATCTATCTAATGGTCTATCTAATGAGCGGCCCAGTTTATTTACCATCAACATGAGCTGCTTCGTCGGAAAAGCTTCGACAGGTTCAATTTCCGCATCCAGCTCGAGAACAAAACGAGAAGGTATACTTTATTTTAGCTTTTCTTTTAGATTCTTTATACGCAATGGGAGCTCTTTCTTCAGGAATAGCTTAGGAAGAGAAAAAGATTTCTTTCACTCTGCATATGGTATACTAACTCGCTAGCAAAGGCTGATTGACTCGTTGCATACATTTCACTTTGTTCGTGCCTTCATAACACAACTGACTCTCGTAACCTTATATTATATTATAGTAAGGCAAAGCCTTTTAGGCTAAAACAAGACGACGATCGGACTCCCACTAATGACTGAGAGAGCTGGGTAATCCTGATCTTAATGCCCAAACGAACGGCTTTTCTTGCGATTTGACCAAGTCAAGTATAGACTTTTTTTTTCTGATCTTTCCCAAAAGCAAAAAATTGGCGGAAATTCTGCGCTCCCTTTCCTTTTAATATCTTCCCCAGTCCCCTGCTTCAGTCAGTGTTTCAATCCTCTCTCCTTACTTACCTAGGTATGGTCTTTTGATATCTCCCCTTTCCTTGTTCTATATGCACTCCTACTTCGCCCCAGGCATGAATGAGATTTAGCCTAGAATTTTTAATTCAATGGTACTTTCTTTACTTTGAACAATTCTACATATACATATATAATAATAATAAATTTGAATTCTTCTAATTCTTGGCGAGCTTCTCTTTTGGATTGGGATAGTAAGTATGGTTTGGAAATTTGTGAGGTTCTTTTACAATAAGAAACAGCAAGAACTAGGTTCTCCATGCAATGGAAAGGAGCCCCATAAAAAGTTTTTTCTTTCTGTATCCGGATCGATGACTCTCTTATTAAGTACTACTCGTAATATTCGAGGTAGAGGGTTTAATCTAGGTTTAGAAATATGCTTTCCCCTCGAGACTGCCCTTTTTATTCTGAATTCGCGACTCAGCTTGATTGGTTTGTCCACTTCTCTTCTTATTCTTTTGTATTCTCCTGCTCTTCGATTCCAATTTGATTCTTCTACGGCCAAATCTTAATTTGTCGAAAGTTTTCGCTGGCTTCCTTATGAGAATACAACCCTCTATTTGGGCGGCTTGGAGGCATCCATCCCAATTATTGTTTCTATGAGGAAGAAGAACCTTGGCTTACTCTTCAAGTCTTAAATTGACCGACGCCTTGTTTGGGTTCATCAGTTCCTAGTATAAGTCAAAGCTATGTTAACAGCATCAAAATTAAAGGCTTCATTTTTTTTTTTCAAGTATGGTTTTTCTGTCGATTCATCCACACTTCTTTTCTTTCTAGAGGAAGTCTACCTGTTTTCTGGCTGAGAGCTTTATGAGCGGTAACATCCGCGTACTGCTTCGTGAGAAGTTGTAGATAAAAGGCCCTTTTTTATTTCACTCTTCCTATCGATGAGTAAGAAAACTCTAAAAAAGAATAAGAGAGCTTCAACGCTACCCAAACGGGAATGGACGTAAACTCAGAAGCTAGTCAGGTTAGGGATAATTGTCTAGGTCTTATTGTGAAAGAAAAAAGCCGCCCCGCCACAGCAGAGCAGGCGGGTTGCTTACTTTGGCATCATCGAGGAACTCTTGGCGAGGAGACCTTAGGATAAGTTTATAAAACAAAGGAAGGAAGAAATGCTTTCAGAGTTTCGACCCGTTCAGTCAAATTCTGAAGAAAAAGTATTGGTAACAGATGTAGCTTATCAAGTCGGGGAGCGGCCATAACACATAACATAAGGCTCTTTTGGACGGGTTTCATGAGATCTAAGCCGCCTGTCATAATCTATCTACTATATACTAGTGCTGAAAGTTTTTTTCTTGTCGATGCGATGTAAGGAGAAAGAAAGGAAATAGCTGCGCCCTCTCCTGAGGAAATTCCCCGAACTAGCAACAGACTTAAGGACCGTGCCTGAATTCCGATTCTTTCTTTGAGCTGTTCCCACGCACCATAATTAAATAAGACAGAAGATCTCAGTTATCCTGGACAAGTACGGAAGGATCCTCGGGGGCATGGTAACTTAAAGGGGCAATTTGGGCTGGAGGGAGTTCACTCGTTAAATATACCAGAGATGTGGTTCGTGGTTTCTAGTATTGGAAGTGCATGTCAAAGCAAGGGAAAAGCAAGCTCGAGAAAGAAGATCAAAAGTTCTTTCTATTCTACTAGTACTAATTCAGAGCTTCCAGACATGCCATTTCAAGTGGAGCCATCTTATGCTCCGCTGTTGGGTTTTGGGAACGAAGTGGAATTCAAGTGAGTTGTTCCGTAATTTAATATAAAGGAGTTGATACCAAGTCCGAAACTAGTGGATCATGATCCTGTTTTAGCAGCTCTCTATATGAGTCATCCGATAGGGCTCTTCGGACAACTTAAAGAAGAAAAAAAAAATTTAGAGGCGCCAGTCAGTAGAATTAGCTACCAAGGCTTCACAAACTGTGGCCTATAAAGAAGAGACTATATTTCAGGACTTTTCCCGACGCAGCTATTAGAGAGCTTGCTTCTTTTTCTTTCGATTGCCTCCTTTTTTCAAGATCCCCCGATCCGGAGCCCAATTGCATGTAGATTTCCATTTGGATCTGTAAGTTTATATCTTTTGATTTAGCTAGCTAGGGATCAGCAAAATTTTTTAAAGCTTTTGTTTCATCGGTAAAATAAAATACAATACACTAAGTATGCCCACACGCGACTGACACCCGTTTTGCATCCCGATCAGCTTTCGAGAAGCCTCCAAGCGTACTTCACTTGATTAATAAATTTTCCGCTACTTTTAGGGATTCACATCTATGATCAGAGTTCTTGGATTGAAGTCATCGTATAGTAGAATGAAAATCGGAATCTCAGGATGGATCGCTTTCACAAACCTTCCCCCCCCAAAAACAACAAAAATGACAGTCCTTGGGATTGAACCGACATTGAGTGAAACAAAAGCAACATTCGTAAGTATCAGTCTCATAGAAGGAAGGGAACCCACTGTCAACCTACTTACGGACAACTGCTGGAGTATTAGGTTCATCTTCATCTTATTACCATCTACCTACAATTAGAAACGCATTCTCGTCGCTGGACAATATAATTCAAGGTTCATGCACTAACAGACACGACCAAAGCCAACCATAACCCTTAAGACTTTATATTAATTTCCTATTCTTTCACTCTTTCATCAAGGTTTAAACTTTAAACTTGGCAATTATAAAAGAAAGTAAACTTTCCTTTTGGGCCTTTCCTTCCCCTTAGATTAGAAGATTAGAAAGATTATTATCTAATAATGATACTTATTATACTTGTTTTAATTTAAATTTAAAATGCAAGCCTCTTCCAGACCGCGATTTTAGAACAATCCCCGTATTGGTCAAGCACACCTTTTAGATCTGCGGGCTACTTACGTCGTATACTGATGTACAGTAGTAAATTCTGCTTTTAGGAGAATACTGCCTGCGTGTTCGTGGAAAGGGGAACCAAACCCTGTTCTTTTCTTCAACGCATTCTGTACTCACGTCACTAGTTCACAGTAAAAGATGCAAAGGAGCTTCATATCTTTGGAAGCACACTCATCCTATTTTATTTTAAAGGGAACTCCGCTCGCTTATTCGTTTGCCTCACGATCACCCGTTACGTAAACTAGGTGCGTTCATGCCGCTACTTTCTTTCGTTCCTTCTGAGAAAGAATCAAATTCAAATTAAGGGAGATTTTCTCTACCAATTGCTAATAATAGGACATGCTAGCCTTAGCTGAGACATGTAGCCGCTTAACTAAGCAGCCGGGTCCATGAGAAATTATGCACGCCTCGCGAAGAAGAAGTCTTTGTTCGAGATCTTTTAGCTTGTAGAAAGATAGGAATGTCTTGTTGAGCAACTTATTCTTGGGTTTAATGAGATACGTTTAGCCAAGCTATGGGCAGAAAAACTTTTGTGAGAAAAGTCAAGTAGTTATCTCGGATTTGACTAAAACAGGGCATTTCGCTTTTAAATGGGGATATCCGGATCCTGAAAGGACTAGTCAAATACATGTAAAAGGTGCCCCGGACAAAATACACGAGAGCGAGCCTAGCAAATAGTCTAAGTAATTCCTTTTTGTACGTTGTGCCCAAAGAAGGAGCTTACAAATGGATGTATTAAAATTTTAAGATAAAGTCTGAGGTAGAGGTCATTAGGCTAGATAACATGGTTGAGTGGCTGTAGGTTCGATCCAGGCCAAAAGGAAGCATTTCTTCTTGGTGCTAAGGAAGAAGGTGCTTAGTCCTTTGCTGGTAGCAGCCCGCCCCTTAACCCGCTGTCTGACCCGAACGATCAGAGCAAACGGAGGAATACTCCGATTCAGAGTCCTTTTGGTAAGTAGGTTGTGAACCAGCTGTCTTCTTTAACTCCTCCCCCGCTTCACCCCTAAGATTTTGAGCCTGCCTCCTGACTCTTTCACAGCTCCTTTAACTTCTTCGCCAGACTCCGTTGTATAGAAAAATGTATAGAAGAAAAAAAGGCTTCTAACCTCTAAAAAGATACAAAATAGATGAAAGATTCATTATTAACTAACTAGTACCTCCCCGGTGTTGTCAAAAGCACAATCTGCTTCCATGCTATGGAAGGTTTTTACTAGCAAAAGCAAGACTTAGTTCTCGTGTAATGGTTGACTCGGACATGGTATATCGGGGTGGCTCTTGTGATGACTTTTTTTTCACAAGCGAAAACGCTGGAAAAAACGCTTTTGAGTTTGATTCAGGACACAAGAGCATTTTTTTTTTAATTAGGACCAATCCATAACATATGCGAGCGGGCCCTACAGCGGGAACTGCTTCAGTTGCGTTCTCTTATTTAAGAAAGAGCTAGGGTCGAAGTGGGTTAACGGCACTGGTTTACCCATTTTGAGATTCCCATTTTTAGGTATCGATGTCAATATCGGTACTATCTTACGATTTGACAATTAGAGTGGAAAAATTGGACCCAGCAAATTAATTCACAATCTGACTTTCTTTTTTTTGTGGGACGGAAACCGCAGCCGACGCTCTTTAGGTAAAACAATAAGGCTTGCCCTTTCTTCACCCCTTTCTTTCTTGTATTGTAAAGGATTCATTCTTCATACGTCACACATCAAAGGGACACGCTTTTCGTGCCTATATTCTCTATCGAATAAGCTGGAGACAGCATAAATTTTCTTTTCAGTTAAACGATCTTCTATATGATATGCTTATGACTAGTGAAGCGTGAATAAGCTTAGGAGTGGTGCATCGACTAAGTGGCTTTCCTTATATGTTAAACTGGGAATCCTAAATGAGGGTAGTTGTTGAGGTAGTACCAGATGATCTAGTTGAAGATGTTCGAACGTAACCTAAGGTGCCTTTCAAAAAAAAATGATTAAACCCTAGGAATATAGGAATATACAAACAAGGTCTGCGCCAGCAATTCTTTTTATTTTTTACTTTCTCTTTTATAGGATCCCATTGCTTTTACATTTGAATTGAAACGAGGAACTCGGCTCGCTTTTATAATATAGTAAGAGAAAGCTTCTCTCCTGCTTAGCCTAAAATGAAGTTTAGCTTGTTACTTTAAAATTTTACAAATAAAAACAAAAGAGATAGAGATGAAATACTTGACTAACCAGGAAACGGGCGGAGTGACTCGACTAGCAAGGATACAGTAGAGGGGGAGTTTCATTATTCTTATTATATAAAGCCCATATAAAACAAGGTAGAGGGACAAAACCCTGATTTCATGTCTTGCGGTTAACACAATATATGGGGGCTGCCCCCCAAAATTTCCCAATTCTTATATTAGTATAATTTTAATAGTAAGGGTAGCATGAGAATTAATCGGTGGGATTTGCCTTTTCTTTATTGTATGATAATCAAAACTCCCTTTTCTAATGATCACAAAAGAACAAGCAATCAAAATTTATTAATGACTGTTGGAGCGAATGCGAGACGAGAAGGAGTTCACATCTCGATCTTGAATGCAAGTAACAAGATACTTTTAAATTAAAAGCATCATACCTTTGTAAATTTGTAAAGTAAATATTAAATAAGTAAAGCTTAATTCTGCTTCTCTTTTGCTTGCATACTCGGGCGCAGTCCTCGGATTCGAACTGGACATAGAACTTGAAGCAGCCGTTGGTTTAGCTCGTGCTGGTCTGATCCACGTGCCATTATAAGCATTTCTTATAATAAGTTATAATAGGTAAGGAGCGGGTGCAATAGCCGCTCGATCAGAAGTAGAAGGGATAGACATTCTGCTCATCAAATAAAACGGATAATCCCGTTTTCCATTCCTATACATATATGAATATTTCAAACCTCTCTTGCTTCAATCCCTGCAACTGCCACTTCTATTGTAACTTAAAACTTAATTACAGCCGCCCCCTTACCCCTTGCTGCATTTCTCTCTTTAACCTCAGTTCGCGAACCATGAGCACTTTTTTTCTTGGATTGACTCCCTTATTTTTTATTTTTTAGATATAGTTATTATTTTATAGTATTGCCCAACCAGGTAACTAATTTAACCTAAGCATACTACTTTAAATTTATCAATCAAATGATTTGAGCGGAGCGGAGGTATATTTTCTGTTTGTGAGTTTGCGTTCATGAGCTGTCGTGGCTGGGTAAATGCACTCGCTAGGGCTCCATGCTGCTCCAACTAGTGCTAATCTTGCGCACCAATCAGAGAAATTTCGTTCGTATACCTGGGCTACTGGAAAAAAGAAGCCCTTCTTAGGGTGCGATGTACATCTAGGCTTCCTCTTGATTTAAATTTAAAACCTTCTCGCGAACCGGGCTTCTTGGCTGGACTTCTTGCAAGACCTAACTCCTCCCCCAGCTTTCTTGGGTAGTGGTAGTTTTTCAATTTAGGTTTGAAAAGATACGTAGCGCTCCTATCTTAACATCCGCCCACTCAATTGCGGAAGGATGCCTCCTTAACTCTAGCTTAACTTTAGAAAAGAACTGCCCTTATGTTAGGAATTTTATATACTAGTCCACAAGCCCAAGCCTATCCTTAATTTCGGCAAGAGTCAATTTTCGAGCAACGCATTTAACTTGCGAACCTAAATTCCACTTTTACCCCTTTTATTTAAAGGTCAATGAAATAGAAACCCCCGAGTCCCCTGGATCACAGGTTGGCGAAAGACTAAAACAACAGAAAAAATATTAGGATCTCAAAAGTGAGGAATTGACTTAAGCTTAAGTGTGCCAAACTTGAAAAAAAAATCTTTCGAAAAGAAAATCCAGAGACGATTTCTAAGCAACAGCAATGCCTTTCTCGGGTAGAATTCAATTATAGCGAGTTGCCTGATCTAAACCACATAACAGGGTCAGTCAGGCTCGTTTAATGTATAACTCTAAGAAAAAGGGTAAATGGAGGAAACCAGATTCCTCGAAGATGGGCCTCGATCCCGATGAGGAGGCCAAGACTTATCTTACTTAAACAAGCTTAAAAGGGGAAATGGGGTATGATTATCTATTGATATGGAAAAAAGCATTATTATCTCTCCTATGTATACTATAAAGATAAAGAAGGTTGAAGGATTAGCTCCTTCTTTCTATTCTGAGTATGGTTTTATTTTCTTGAATTTCGGGGCTTGATCTTGCATTTTAATTCTTCTCGTCTTCTCGCGTATAGCATTGGCTGGTTTTTCTTTCCTCTCTCTGACCGAGCTAGAAATTTTTGTTAGGAGGAAGAGAAAAAATTTCTTCGTTACATACCTTTGGCCCGCTTTGGCTACCTTTTATTTCGAGCAAAGAAAGTGGTTCCGAGGATATTTACCCGATTTTCAGTTTGGCACAAAAGACTCAATATCACAATTGGCCAATCATGTATTGAAATAAAAGACTCTTTCGGACTGTGATCCCCTCTTCTGGCTCTCGAACTGGCGTTTGATGTATTGTATACTCTCTCCTTGCTTGTTATATTATAAAATGCGAGCTTGTAAACCCCCTCCAAGGGACCCGCGCTCTAGTTTGTGTTTTCATTCGGATCGCCTTATACTATCACATGCTCTTGTTCTTTCTTGAATTTTTTTCCCGGCCGTTTCTTAATTCCTCCGAGAAGGATGCTTTTTTTTTTCAGATGAATTATCCATAATAATATGAGAGTACAGGCAAATGAGGCATACAGTCTAGCCAAAAATTTCTACTGAAAAGAGGTACGAAATAAATAGGCCTTCGTGCTTTACGAAGCTGTGATTGTCCAGTAAGAAAGCAGTAAGCCGCCTTTACTTTTCGGTTTAGAAGAAGCCTTCTATAATCTTCAGGAAGAGCTTTTTTCCATTACTCCCCAAGATAAAAGAAGTTCAACCGAGCCAAGCTAATTTAAGATGCCGATCTAGGAGGAGCGCGTGGATTCTTTGTATAGCTCAAAGAAATATTTAAATTAATCAAAGGGGATCCGGCAGTAGTAGGCTCACAGATTTATTAGAACAGGGGTGGAGAAGAGCGCAAGAAGCGGGCTTGCATATATTCGAATTATAAAATGGGTTACGAAAGAAGATAAGCAAACAAAATAGGGAGCAGATGCGCTTTCTATATATATTTGAATTACTCACATTTTCTATAACAAGCAAGATATGGTAATGGCAGGGCACGTTAGAAACCTTAAATGAATGCCATGCGCTGGAGGAAAGAAAGCAAGTTTAATCTAGGGAATCCACCCACTGATCAACAGGAGACTCTATGTTTTCACTACTAGACTATAAATGCATATCTAAAAATAGGACGAGAGTATAGAGCAGGTTAGGTCACTACGCTTAAGCCCTTTACTGTGATAAAGAATGAAATGTCCTTTTAATATTATATTAGAAGAGCTCTTATCGGACCTCTCCGGGCCGGCTTATCAGTCTAGTAAGCGTTACAGTTGGCTCCACTGCTTTTTTATAAACTAAGTAGAACAAACCTTTCAGTTGGAAATAGCTTTCACAGTTCATATGACATCTGTACTCTACCAACGGACGGATTCGCGCGGCACTGGCTAGTAAGGGTGGGAAGGCTAGTAAATAAATATGACTCGAGACGCGTTCGTTGACAAAACCGTCGTAGAAACGGGAATTGAGATGAAGACCTTTCAATGTCAAGAGAGCAAAGGCAAACCGATTAACTAGAAAGAGAGTCTATCCACTAAAAAAGACAAAGAAAAGAAATAGATTAAGAGCCAAAAGAGAGGGATACTGCACTCATGCTTTTATCTTTCTCACTGACCACCCGCCTGCTAGCTAAGATAAAAGGGGATTTCTGGATAACAGAAGTTGATTCCATTCTACCAATCATGTACGTAGGTAGAAGCCTCCATTCTTCTTGGTATATTTTTCCTGTCCAATCCATAATATGGAGTCTAACCGGGATTGCTCCCACTTCAGCCTCTCAACTAAAAGCCTTACTAAACTAATGCTAACTTAATAGACCAACTTTCGGAAGGGTTTTAGCACGCGTGTGCTTCTTTAGCTTCAGCTCTTAGATAGAAAACCCCTATATTACTTTGTAGGGCACAGCTGCCATTAGGTAGGCTATGAGTCTACTACTCTACTAAAGATTTAGGGAGGCAAGTAAATCCTCTTATGATCGGTTATGTTTGCGAGTCTTCCCGGGGACAAGAGATTAGGGGAAGCAGGTGCCTTGGGATGATACCGTTCGATCTATAAGCTAATGCGGAGCTAAAGGAAGCCAGGATCAATACGTAATTCAACTGTTTAATTACTTCTTGCTTTTGCTGTCTGCAGCTTGCCTTTGCCCGACTGTCATCAGAGCGTAAAGTTCCTTGAACTTGGTCTCTTTATCTCATTCGGATCCGAGTCCGATCCGAGAACGACGGCCATACACTTGCTGCTTTTTTTTTTTCAAAAGAGAAAAGCTGCGCTATTGAAGTGTTCATAGCGTGATACTAAGGATTAAAGTCTTCTGAACCGGGATTTGTGAATGAATAGAAAGTAAGTTTAGCTTTACTTCAAGGCAGTTACTTAACTTACTGGCCCGCCCTGCGCTTTTTTCTAAAATCCAATTTAAATGCAAGCCTCTTATGATCCTTAATTCTTAATCCTAGCCCTTGGGTTGGAAACTCCCGTTTCGAAGCTTATTGTTTGTTAGACAAGATTGAACTCTCTTCCATCTACCCGCTACTATTATATTTAGATTACTTTACCCTTGTCTTGTTTTGAGCCAGATCGATCCCATTGTATTGTCCAAAGGAATACCGCTCTTTACTTGACTAGTCGAATTATAACGGGGCGTATCCAGAGTTCCTTTCTAAAAGCAGACTATATAATAGAATATATAGAAAGCAAGACTCATACTTCTGCTCTATTTCGGCCCGAGCCTTAATGATAAAAGCACAAAGGAGTTGTTGCAAATCCCTATCACTACCATTCGAGCTAGTTTCACACCCTTCCGCAACTTTTTTAGAATAAAGAAAAAAAAAAGGCAAGCTATTTAAGAACTTCTCCTTTTATCTTTAAAAACTCTGCTTGATCCTCAACAAAATGTAAAAGGAAGGAATTGACCGCGGGCTTTGCTCTATTTCCATTGCGAGTTGAGCCAGTTCTGCCCTTATTCTATTATAAGGCTCGGCGACTAAAGCATTCAAAACACATTTCTATTTTAGTGTCATACTTTTTCTTGGGCGAAACCAACGCAGAATCTTAATTAATAAGAAAGCAATCTCTTTTTGGGCCGCAAACTGTCCATCAGCTGAGTCCACAGTTGAATCAGAAGTTTATTTCATTCCTGCAATGATCTTGTAAGGAATTTCAGCGCTTGCCTCTGCACCCGCAATAGAAAGCTATGATCCAGAGTGTAAGCAACCCACTATTTATATTCTTTCTTATTCTTCTAATGCGAGTGGATCATCCGCCTCTCTCACTTTTCTTTAATAAATAGGGAAGATTACGTCTCAAGGGACGCATAAGCAAAGAGCTGGTTTTTTCGGTAGGGTAGTACATACACAGTAGCTTAGTTATAGAGCCTTCTCTAATATGGGTTAAATTATAAATTCACAACAAGAAGACTCTCAGATAACTTTACTAGTCTTAGCTTAGCCCTTGCTCAAGTAAATTCTCACACAAGCTGCGTTATGGAGAGACCTGAAAGGGTGTTCACATCTTACATCTAGAAGCGCACTTCACTACGGCCCTACGCCAACAGCCGGGACCCGCCCCTAATTTAGAAAGTTCCTCCACTTGGCTCCATAGGAGGAATCTAAAGGCCTAAGCGCAACTATTGCAAAGCAGGCTTTACTTTGCTAAGCTTTCCATCTCCCTTTTGTCTATCTAAGCGGGTACCCGCCTTTCTTTAATCAGTCTAGGTACTTTCTTTCCTTCGTGGATCTTTCTAAGAGGGAATCGGGCCAAGCCCTATCGGATTCAACAATTGGAAAAACAAAAAAACTCGTTACCCAATGCCAGATTGTGCAAGTTGAAGTGCAGGGGCTCACTAGCAAACTTAGCTTACTTTTCATACCTTTTCTTAACGACAGACACGGGCATAAAAAATATATGAAACGCGGGGAACAAGTGAAGGAAAGGATGCGAAGCGAGCAAGGATACCTTTCACGCGGTCGATCGAGACTAAACCAACAGAAGAGAGGAAAGATTGAAAAGGGCCTGGTAATTGGCCTGTACGCCGTGCATTGATACATCGACATTGAAAGCCAGAGTTTTGTTAAGCCTCAAAGACCCTTACTGATGAAAGGGGAGAAGTATGCATTTTCTTGGCTTATTAATGTTCTTTTTGTAAATAATCTCGCAAATCCGCTTTTGAGATTCCCCCTCGCTATGGTCGGATATTTTCCATTGCTTGAGATCTCTTGTCTAAGGGGGATGATGCTTCGGAAGTAAAGCAAAGCCCGAGGTTCCCATTTATAAAGAAGTTTCATTTTGTGTTCGAATGAACGTATTTGTCTTATGCTAGTTATACGCTTAACGCGTCTTCCATCCTTATCTTCTACTACTTACTACCTTTTTTTCTGAAAGATAAATTGAGTAAGTAGGACTAAAGGCCAGCCATGGGGCTGGTAGATTGAGCTCATTCATTGAATTGTCATTACAAAGCTGCCCCGATATCACCACAGTTTAGAAACGTGCTGCCCTCAAACCTCTCTTTTTTCTGGATTTCCCCGGAAAGTCTCATTTTTTACCTTTAAATTAAAAGACCTATTAGGACCGACAAATGCTCCCAATTACCACGATTGGCTTTAACCCATCTCATAAAATGCTCCGAAAATGACATTTTTTAACCATCCGGCTTAACGGGAGACCCCGTTCCATCTCCGACTATGATAGGGCACGGGCGCCAAAAACCCGAGGGAGGGTCATTTTTCTATGAGTTTCGCAGGGGGTCGCTCTCCCGCTCATGTCATCATTGAACCGCTTTCTCCCGCGAAAGAGAGGTATGCTACTCAATCATATGAAAAGCATTTTTTCACTTGTTACCCCCGTAAAAGATCTCAGCAGTTTTTTCTGTCATATTTTATAATTAAAATTTGAATGGCACTTTGAAGATGAAAGAAAAAGGTCATCTCGTACCCCCTTTTTCATAAAAGACTCAACTGACCCTATACTATATGCTCTTCCGATCTCATCTACTTGAAACTTTTTATATATGAGACCTTTTATTTTCGTTTTTCTTTACCTCAGACTATTCCGATTGTTTTTTGTCGAGGATCTCTTGTTCCAAGCCCTCTCTGCCTCTGAGGATAAGGAATCTTTATTCCACAGCTCGCTGTACAGATCCCACTCCAATTCCTGTTAATTATACTCTATACGGCACTCGGGATCTTTTTTTGAATTATTATATGGGTCTGTAGTATAAGGTCCTGATGAACCTTGAAAACTCTTAGAAAGGGGATAAAGCTTGGAGGACATCCTTTTGTTTTTAAACATTCTTCTGTTTAAGATTTAAGAATAGCCCGAAATATCGGAAAGTAAAGTCTGAATCCAATTAGTCTGTCCCGTTCTACTATAGATTATCCTCCGGATACAGCTGCTCTAGAGACTACTTCAAAAGACTACAGCCGCGGATAAGATTTGTTTTTTTTCATCATATGCGTTCGAGACAAGAAGAGCTTTCTTTTTAATACCTAAGTAAAGACGGATTTAAAACAGGTCAAGGCCCACACCTTGTAAGAAAGCGGAATGGTACCATGTCTTCTTCTACTAATATAGTAGTAGTATTTGGATTAATTCTTTGTATCCCATCAAATAGACGAGTGGCCACATCTAAAGATACTTTCTGATAGTTTCGGGTTCGACATCAGCTTTTTCTTTCTTTTATCTCACTCACGTCAGCCGTGGCTTAAGAAGGATCTGTTCAGTCGCCTGTCCTTTTCTTAGTGGCTTTCTTTCTGAGTATCCGCATTTATTTCAATGATGGGATATCTCGCATTTCGAGGGCATGTAAGCTGGCATTAATTTCTATATTACAAGGTTCACACATAATCGTATCAGCATAATCTAAATATACTATATATAATTAATAATGCATGCACGGCTGTATAATCTTAGTCAGGAGCTGTATGATGGACCAATGCGCGCAGTTTACTTTACTTTTACTAGGCAGAGCCCCTTTATCAGTAAACTCCTCATCCCCTACCCACTTCACATACGTTCGAGGAATCAAAACGAAGAGGGGTGGTGCGGGCGCTTTTAGTCGTAATCTGCATCCGACTCCAAAATTACTCATTTATAAATATATACTATATATAAAGATATAAGGTTAGGGACTCATATAGTACGACAGCTAGCTGCGAAGCAGCCTATAGTAGTAATGAATAGCTTTACATATATAAAAAAAAGTTGCCTAAGGTCTTATGCTAGCCGAGTACTAACTATATTCCCGGGTAAAACAACCAAGAAGCACTTAAAATAACACTATCAGAAAAGGCTACCACGTTATCTAAGTCAGGAAATTCTGCGTCGACCTCATCTTCTTCGTCCCCCAAACCAAAGAGAAAGGAAAAGTAAAGAGAAAGGTAGAGTAAAGAGAAAGGTATAGGTGCTAGAAAAAAAGGTCGAGTGATGAAACGAGTACTACTAAAGGACTAAAGGCAAGGGGGGGTTATCGAACCATCTATGCTCTTACTGTCTGTTCTATTGGTGGGTGAACTAGGCGAACCCATGGATTCAAACAGGAACATCCGGTTTAAATTATGTACAATGCATATAAAGAAAACATCCAGATCTAGTAACTGCTTCTCCAGTAGCCAACCAATGGGGAACAGCAGCATCTACTCTAGCTATCCGGATAGACAAAGAAAGAGAAGACTTTTACCCAGCACTTTCGGAATCTTAATCTTTGAAAGCTCATTTTTTCCGCAGAATCCCATGATTGTGCCAAACGGGTATCTTATCGAGATCAATTTCATAACATTGAGCGCTTTCATCTTATAGGGTGTAGGAATCTCTAGTCCATGGCTCTCGAGTATCTGTGGACTTTCCAACTCTAAAGTAGCATTCTGAAGTTTGAATGATATTTCACGGTAAGGAGAGAATACTAGAATACGGCAGTGCTATTACCACCATTGAAAGGCGCAAAGCCCCAGACCGAACCCTTACTATGTGTGCCTCTTTGGCCTAGCGACAGACCGCCCCTAAAGGTCGACATTCTCCTTTAACAAAGACAGAAAAGCAGCTCATACTAACTTGTTTTGCCGAGTAAATTAACAAGACAAGGCAATATCTATGCTAATATAAGACTTTTACGCGAGTATCTTGTCCAATAAAGCCACCAACAATTTTATAAAATTTGAAAAAAAAAAAGAGTCATTCATTTCAGAGTTGGCTATAAATGGAAGGAGCGAGAGGAAGAAACTCAAGTCCTCGAATCGAATGATGCATTGGGAAAGAGGAAGAAAAAAACAGAAAACGTCATAGAAGACTTAAAATGTAAGAAGCTTACGGTCTTGGCTATTTATCTTTCTTTTCTCTAACGTAACTGAGCTAAGGTTGGGGCGAGTGGAATCCCTTTCTAAGGTAGGCTCACCTTTACCTGACGACTAGATAGTCTTCCGCTTTCAGAGTGTGCTTGGCTCTTAAAAAAGAGGTGGTTTACCGCCTGGGTGGGCTGCTTTTCTTATAGTATATGGATAAGTGCACTAAGGGAGGTGAGTTAAGGTAAGTAAGGCGCTAAGTAAGTGCATTTCCCCACTTGAAACATGTATCGTATAAGTTTTCTTTTCCGGAACGGCTTGGAAGGCTTAACTTTCTATCTCTTCTCGATGGAGCGGGCTTAGATTCATTCTACTTGAGAGTCTACTCTAGTTATAGGAGAAGAAGAGCAGAGGATGACCAACTTCACCGGTTTAAAGTAATTAAAAAATTTAAGTAACAACAGTAGCTGTACAATGAAAGAATTCAGGAACCGTCTTCCAGATTTTATGGACAAGCAAGGGAATTCCCCTTATATGAGGGGCTTTAGCCTTTTATCTGAATATGAGTTTTCAAATGAAACCCGAGGATTCTTTTCTTTGTAAAATCTGATTTCTTTTACCTATTTTAGCTGAAATATTGAACAAGGTTGTTCACGAGAATCTTACTTATTATACAGATTCTTTGTTTGATGAATCTATTGGTTCACTTTGTTCACCCAACAGGACAGACGACACCTTTCTTCTCCCACGTTGAGTTCCCACCTATGCTATGGTATGATCTCATTCGCTGCTACCAGTAGTGGTAGTCTTTTCTTTCTCTCTTTCCTTTCTTACCCTTGGTGAAATGGGCGTGAAGAAAAGCTTTTCTTGACCCTGCTGTATTTTTCTTTCAAGTAGCGACGGGAGCTTATTGATATTAACAGACATTCCTTGGCACTCTTAACCCCGGTTTTCTATTATCTTAGCATGGGCTTTGAATTTAGACCCTTTATTTTCAATGTGCCGATAAGACCGGTGATAGCAAGTCGAGTGCTAGTGAGAGGATCCCGTTAGAGTGGGACCAGATCCGAGGTTGACATTTACGGGGTGCCTTGAAAAGCATAGGGGGGGCGATTCCTGATGAATGAAAGTAGGGGGAGCTCCTTCTTAGGTCGAGATTCGGATCGAAAAAAGAAAAACAAAAGAACGAGTGCCTCTTGTGTGTCTACAGCTAAGCCTATATGCCAGCCGCTTTACAAGCACGTACAAATGTATAGAGCAGAAGTAACTGCTCCGATTGAACCTGACGTTACTTGCTTCGATTCACGGGTGAACTCTCATTGCCAAGTTCCTGCCCGAATACACAGTTGAGTTTGGTGAGACGCCGACGACTCGTCGGCTGGCTCTCTTTCATGACGGGAATTTCCTCTTAAATCAGGGTTGAACTTCCTATAGAAGGATGCTTTCGCTTGTAAAAATAAAATTCAAGGAAGCAACGGGAACCTTCGCTTCGAATCGAACAACGGAGAGGGTCTTAGATAGCACCAGCCTTATAACTAGAACTTTTAACCAAAAGAAGAAGGGACCAGCTTTCCACTCCCTCTTCCCCCTTCTCAGCCCAATGTTCTCAAAAAAGCTTTCCTTTTTTTCTTCGATAAGAAACTCCATCCCTCACGGATCGATATCGATCGAAGATGAATGAAAGCCCCAGTTTGATCAGTCGTTATAGGCTCAATCGGGCATTACTCAGATCGAGAAAAGCATAAACAGGAGTAGTCAGAAGGTCAATGGAGATGGACTTTACTTCTTTGGCCTTGAATTTGCCAGTTAATTTAAACAAAGGAAGAAGAGAATATCGTGTACGTCTATGCATGCAAAAGAGCATCTCGAAATATCTTATGTAAAATAGACTTCGATTTAGCCCTTTATATTATTCCCCGATTTCTGAACTTGCATTTTCTTTTAACTCGGTAGACGACGGTTCACGGCTCGTAGCGGTCAGAAGCGGTTCTTTCATAAGAGAGAAAGCCTCATCGTAGAAAGGTTTTCTTCGAGAGCAAAGCGGAAAAGCAGCAAATAAAAATGAAGCATAAACACAAATTACGTTAATCCCCTGATCACCTTGTGTTGCGGGAGCAGTGATAAGCGCCTTCTCGAGCCAAAGAAGGAGCTCTTATTTGTTCATAATCTTCCTTGATCTCTTAGGAAATTGGTAAAATAAAGAATAAGGAGGTTCGTCGAGTCAAATAAAATGCAATTGCGCACTTTCAAAGCTCTTTCGCCCTATTAGGAAAAAGGGGTGCGTAGATATATGAATAAAAAAGACGAAGATAAGTTAGAATTTCATTTAAACAAAGGGTTGACCAGGGACGAAAGCTTTGATTTTAAACGTCTTGATCGAAGGAAATTTCAAAGAAAAAAGCGTTGAGATATCTCCTTATGCGCCTTTCTCAGCAAGTCAACTACCATATGAATATGATAAATCCTTTTTCCATATAGTAGTCGCGTAAGAAATCTCCATGAAGGTGCGGAGTGCCAAAAGAAAGAAATAAAAAGTAAATGCATTCCCCGCCGAGTACTTAAGGGGGCTCATTCCGGATGGTTGCACAGAATGGGCAGAGAAGACGCTTCGTGTGTGACCCCTTTTTTCCTACTTGAATTTAATGGAAGTCTTTCTCTATTACTCAGTTGATACCGGCCCGATTATAAAGGGCATTAGATTTGATCAGCCATTGGTGAAAGCTAGGTCGTAAGTTAATGAAAGGAGGTTCAAAAAGATCTTATCTTCGGTCTAGGAGGGCAGAGTAGATCCAATCTCAGCTCATTTGCTGCTTGCTTTGACTCGCTTAGGTCACATGTGATATATAAGCAGGAGCCTAATGAGATTTATCCTACAGCGGAACAAATGCTCTGTAAAAACCTTGACTTGCCGCGAGAGATTGGGTAGTACCGTTGAACGGGCGAGATTCAGCACTCTTATTTCGAATAGACGTACGCGTGTGCGTGAAGGGTTCCTATTGAACAGAGTAAAGTGGATTGAATGGAATTGTGTACACAGCGAGCATAAGATATGTAGCGCGCGAATACCATGTAAAGTAAAAAGCTGCGCTTTGTTGTTAGGATCGGAGGCGTAATTCCCCGGGGTTGAAAAAAAAGTCATGTCATAAAGTTTAATCCTCTCGACCGGGCTTCGTCTTCCCCGACCTGATGGAGAAAGGAATGCTTGCCTTGCTCTTCTGAGACCAGGAATCCTAAGGCTTACACCGGGGTTCATGGCTTTCTTAAGCTTCTTTCGGTATCGAGGTAGCTTGAAAGTTCCCGGTTATCCAAGGTTAAGTAAGATTTATTTGATATTAATAGCCTCCATAGCTGCTTTTCTATCTTAAATTCGATCTTCACCTGTAATCAGCTACAGCTGTCGTTCCTGCCTAAACGTAGGATTTGATATCTTTTTCTAATGCCAAAAGAGCCGAGTAGAATCTAAGAGTTTTGGTTGGGCGAACCACCTCGCTCTTCTTTTGAACAATGCTACGAACAACTATAGGAGAATTCCTTTCCAACGGGCTTTGTCCTGCTCAAAAAGTCCAGATTTGCTGTTCCAAGGAAGGTTTTTCAAATTTCCTACCTTTTTCTTTAACTCAATTCTCTACTGGCTCTACTAGCTGGTACTTGGATTTCTACTACCGTGCCCATTTACTCATCAAGGTCATCATCCACCGATTTTTTTATACCTATATCTTGACTACCTCTTCCTACTTAATTCTTATTCTGATTTAATATGCGAGCCTCTTCCAGACATTATTTAAGTTCTAAACTGAGATTTCCAATTTGCTTCAAAAAAAATAGGTAGAAACAAAATATCATATCTTACGCAATTCATTTTAAAACGCGCTATTTTTACATTATGTTGAAAAGGGAGAGTTTTACAGATTCAAGGTTCGTTAAAGTAAATAAAAAAGAAATCCATTACTGGCTATTTAAAGGGCGTGTTGTCGTGCTGAGTCTCATGGCGCAAAAGGCGCTAAGGTTTCTATTTATGGGGGAGCTATGACTGAAAGATTCAAACACTCACCAAAACAAGAAAGCCTTTTCACTTTCACATTGTGGGTTCTCGAGGGGGTACTCGCTTTTGGAACACAGGTACGCCGGTTTACGGAGTTTTTTTAAGACATAAGCCTTTCCTATTTCCTTTTCTCGCAAGACAGGTCCCATAAACAAAGAACAAGAGGTGCTCGACTAACGGAGAGGAACAAGAACACCAAAGAGTCCAAGTTGTATTGAAAATACCTTTTAATTGGCCAAAACGATTTCTTCTTATTTATTACCAAGAAAATTTAGGAGGTAGCTTGGCCCGTTTGGATGTCTTTTGTTTTTTTATAAAGCAGTAAGTTTGTAATTAGATTTTTCCCTTGAACAGAAAGTTCAGAACGTGAACATGCAGTCGAAGAAGACGGTCTTTATACTGAAAATAAAGATGAAGCTGCTCGTGGTTGGACAGAGAAGCCCCCGAGCTGAGACACTCGTTGTGGAATGAGAACAGCTCTCCCCAATCAAGCCACGTTACTATACGATGACTATACTTATACTATAGGTATACATTAGAAATAAAGGACGATTAACAGGTCCAATACCTTTAGTTCGATCACCGGCTAAAACTTAGGCAGAAAGAAAAAAAGAGAAGGACATAGGAACGAAACTCCCCTGGTTGTAAAAAACAGCATTGGCACTAGTTGCCCTATTTGAACTCCTTGTCCCTCTTTTTCTTTAAGCGACGAATGGAGACGAGGCCAATTGTGATTACGATGGTTGGAATGGGACAGACTTTCCTCAAGCCGCGTCGAGGAGACTCGCCGAATGAGATAGTCCTTTTCCTATTTTCTATTAGTCTAAGGATAGGAAGAATACGAAGTCGCATACATTGGAAAAAAAAGAGGGGCCCCCTTTTCTTCATAGGCTGGCAAAAAAAATTTAGAATATACCCCGGGTTACATAAGTCATAGGAGCATACGTATGTCTACTTGAAGGGTCATAAGCGCACATGGTTTGAGTCATTTCGTTCTTAGACCGACCAACCTCCTCTTTGGCCCATTTTAAGAATAGCCATCTTTGGAAAGAGTACCGAGAAGCTTGATAAGAGTTCTCTCGTAATATCATATTATTAAGGAAGTGAAGAAACCAAAACAAAGTCGAGTAGTGGTATTAAATGACCCGCAACTGCCTGCCCTATATGTTAAAGCTTATTCTGGTCAGTCACATTCATTATGAATGCCCATGCATTTGCTTGGGCCAATCCTTCTTTTTAGAAATCAGATTCTTCTTTTTTCCAATTGGAAAGTCTTCTTTAGGGCTGAAATTTCTTTCTTGCGAAAATGACAGAGGATTCATCGGACTCGGGGACCCAACCCAAAGAATGATGGATAAAAGATCTTTCTTGAGCTCAAGCAAGCTTCTTTCTATCTATTAAGAGTTAGCTCCTAATCGAGCACATTTCAAAAAAGACATGATTTAAGGAGTCTGCTGAGGATTGTTGGGCAGCGAATGCCACTTCTATCTCATGTCTTGTTTTAACTTCTTTTTCCGCTTCATACTCTGGAAATGCTTCTTTGTTAGAATGCTCCTGTTCACCGGCTTAAGCTTTGACTGGCGCATCTACAGATGGAGTTAAACCTGCTGTTAAAGAAGGGGTCGTTGGATTAAGAGGGAAAAAATATAATGAGACTTGTCTGAGCATAATCTTCTCTCTTCCATTCCATATACAATGGATAGGATCTTAAACCTATGTCTATCAAGGGAGACTCGGGCTTGTTTATATCTCGACTGAAAAGGGAAGTTCAGGGGAAGGAAGCAAAGCAAAGACAGGATGAGACCTTGTATATCTAAAATACCGGAGAGACAGAGGAAAGAAAAAGAGGTGGCAGGAGCTATAAAAAAGATCTACCTATAATTTCATTATACTTTTCACAGAGCATAAACTTTCTTGATTAATTATTCACATCATTACTTCTGATATTAAACCGTTATTAACAAATTACCGAAGAATTTATATAGTAAAACAGACAGCATGTGAACTGGTCACCTTAGTCTCTTCAAAGATGAAGATGAATTCACAGGACTTCCAATTGATAGTCATTTTCATAAAGCAGTTCTTTTTCTTTTTTATTAAAAGATTCGAAACCAACACAGTTAAAGTTGATGCGCGAGCAGTAAGTTTGAATTCTTAAATTCCTTTTGTTGATGCAATTTAATACGTCTGGGAAGTGGTCAGAGTCAGCCCCAATTCGCCGGCACTATTCTCTAGAAATCCGGAGGTTGCGCTGCCTGCCTGCAAGCTTTATTTAGACATTGAGCATTTAGAAGGACACTAGATACACCTTTCTTTCAGAAAGGGCGGTTGAAAGAGCTTCACCTCAGAACAAGGTATGTGCCCTACTATGACCGGATGCGCGGCTGGTAGAGAGCTTTGACTTAACAACAAGGCCTGTATATCCACGGTTGGAATGATTTCGCAGTAACTACCTTCTTATTGAGCGGAGGAATGAAATGGCTCTTAACGCCCCGCTCCCTCCATCGGGGGAGGGGGTCAGATTGAGTTATATAAGCAATGAATGTAAGCTCTGGCTGGTCTTGAATGACACTTCGACGTGGAATGCTTATTTTCGCTTCTTTTCATGGAATAATGAGGGAATTTTCCCGCCCCTCTCCGCTGATCGCGCCGGTAAACTTCGTATTATCGATCAAAGGGAAATACCAACTGAACAGCCAATACTGTTGGAATGAGCGAACGAAAGGATAAAAGTGAACCAAAGAAAGGCGTGTAGAAACTTCTTAGGGTTGCCCGCCCTTCCTTGATTACGTAAAGTAAGCGGACGAATCCCTAATAATGCAACCAAAGGTGTGGGCATAGTATTCAGATAGCATGATATATTGATGAGTCCCAATACGCAATATGTTTGAGGGATCAATAGCTGCTTTTACTCCGTTTGGAGAACGGATAGCTAGCTTGAGGACATATCCTTGGGGCTAAAGATCTTACGCTAGTCCCACAGACCGCGGAATCATCCAGAGGAAGGCTTCTTGCATATGCTGCGCAGGGAAGTTTTAACTCATATCGATGGATGAACAAGCCCTCTTAGACAAGCATACTTGTCTTAACACTAGCAAGTGGATGAGTCTACTTGAAGGAGATGACCTACTAGAAAAACTTTCCTACGCAGAAGTTGCTTATTTGCAATAAGTACACTTTTCGTACATATGATTGTGCATATGACTTTTTGGTATTGGTGAGCAACTTCTTTCTATATTTTTATGGTATAATAGCTACGTTCTAGGGCTTCCTGTTGACGATTTACTATATAGAGTGCGCGTCTCCTAGCCACGTACTCACAATTAGAACTCTTAATTACGCTCCTTGCAATATAAATTTACAACTTTGATGATTTTTTTATCTTCCAACAATCTTTCTTTTGACCACCCAAGCTAGGTATATCGAGTAGCCGATCACACTATTCCTCTTTATTGGAAAGAGGCATCCTCTAGAACCAGAATAAGAGGAGGCCCCCGCTGCAGCTTACGCTCGAAATTGATCGCGTATTATTATATCTCATAATGCTTTCACTTTTACTAAGTAGTAGTCGAGTAAATAAGTGCTTATATAGGCTTAGCTTAGTATAGAGTATACCGATCTAATTATTCTCCTGACACTCAACTCAAGAGGAACCATAGCTGTTGCCTTACTCTTTATTAATAGTTAATGTATTATGAAACGTTCGCCCTTTTTCTCAAGTTCCAGAGGATGCTCCACTAAAATGACGTGTATCAGCTGCCTCTTCCCGTTACAATTTCAAAGGGAAAGGGATGGTCAACAGCCCGCCCAATTAGATGTAAACAAGGATTTCTTTCGAAAGATTAAAGTTGTCCTGTGTTAACATATCCAGATAAACGACAGAATATTCTAAAACGAGGGCATTGGTACTTTCCGCTACATAAAATGCTTTCCTGACTTAATTATATGGGGGCTTTTTAAGTCCTTTCCCCATCAACCTCTTTTTTTTTTTAGTACTAAAAACAGCTCTTTTCTTAAGAAGCAGTTAATACTGATCGTTTAGTGGATGTTGCTTTCTTACAACAAAGCCTTTTATAATAAAAAATGGAACCCCATAACACTGGATCAACGGGCGAGGGAATGAGATGACTTAACATTAAGGAGAGGTGGGTATAGTGCTTGCACAACGGATGCGAAGGAAGTTTACTTTTTCAATATGATTTCACATTAGATGACACTCGGGTCAACCCATCATGCGGCACTTTCACGCCCAAGTAATTCCAGTTTATCAGGGATTCTTATTATAAAGAATTTATAAACAATTATAAATTCAATTGCTTCTTAAAGAGGAGAGTGTAAACGCAGGGAATCATAAGCCTACTACATACCCACCACTACTACTTATACTTAACTATATTTGCTCGTTTGAAATAGACTTGCTTCTTTGGTTGGATTCTAGTTCTCGTGAGAGATCTTACCCTTCTATTGGAAATCTTAATGATTCCTTCTGTAGTTGTCATCTGGGAACAGGGAATAAGGAGCTGCTTCTTATAGTCAGTCTTATTCTTTATAGCCGGTGGAGCTTCCGTTGTAAACCCCGATACTGCCGTTTTGCCTTACGACTCTTATTACTCTTTTCATGCAAGCGCTTTACGATTTTAAGATATCGCTCGTGATCTTTTGATTTCACTCATCTACATACCCACATGCGGATGCAGATCATTTTAATTAATTATGATTTTCTTTTTACTTAGCCCGAGAGTGACTTTGCTTCTTCTGGTCATGATGCAGGTGCATACCAGCCCGGCCAAAATTAAGTTGGGGTTTTATATTATAATAGAATACTTAGCTACGGATATAGTTAAGTCAATGATGATGAGCATGATGGGGAAGTTTTTAGATCGCCTATAACTATATTATGTATTATGTTATGTAATGCGAAGAAATGAACATTCTTACTATAAAGCTCGACCATTTAGGAGTATAGATCAGGATACGGTCTTTGCCTTCTTTCTATTTAAGACTTTTTTCAACTGTAACTTTTATGGTCTTGTTATGAACCTCGGTTCTGAGTTAACTAGGTCCTAAAGTTAGAAATACGCCCCGAGCCAAGTAAGTTAAGTCGTTGTTATCTTTCTTATTTTATATTATAGTGGCCTTTTTAGGCTGAGCCTCAGCTAACCTGATGGGTGCGCTTCTAGTGCCTCAATTGCTTTGAATTGGAATAGAAGAAAACTGCTCTTTAACTTTTCTTAATTCTTAAACTGGTAAACCATATTCCGAAACTCATTGACTCCCTTTTTGTCGAGCTATTTCATCTCTTTTCTCTCCTGGCTTCCGCATTCTTACCTCGCCTCGAGTACCGGCCTTACGGGAGCATACGGGATCGTCGACTAAGTACCTCTTCAATTCTTCCTTAACATCATTAACAGGTGTGAGCGCACAAACCCCATCAAATGATTCTACTTAAACTTCTGCGTAGGCCTATATATAATATATAATAATAATATAAGAAAGAAAAATGTCCTTATTCTAATTCTAAAGTTTAATGTATATAAATAAGAACTCTTTTCTTTTTTTGCTTGACAAAGCTATTTCAGCAAATGCAAATAAAATTATGAAATACCACTCCTTTCCTTCACTCGCCCCGAAACCCCCTTTGAAAATAACGCCCAACTCACTTTTTAAGCATATAGTTAGCATCCGGGACGACTCTTAATTTTATAATTCTCTTCTATAAATAGATAATGGTCGAGCTATTGTAGATCCCCTAACTTGGCCCGGCATGGTATACTAGGTTAACAGAAGGTAAATTCCGCCCTACTCTTTACTCCTATCTTTATAAAAAGAAATATGTCCAATTACAGGGTTTCATTCTGCTTTTTACAAGAAGGAGGAGCATGCGGTTTTGGGTTCTGTTCGAACGGACCCATGGAAAGAAAGGCTAGGTGGTTGGTAACTGATTGGATCTTTTCGGAGAATAGAAAGTTGATATGGCTGAGCGAGGAGTCCTCTTCCCGCGAGCCCTTCTGATGGCAGCACTAGCTTAATATATTTTTCCAGAGCTATCAGACAAGATCAATGCATATGGAAAATCCGAATTAACTTTACGTGTCTTTATTCCCTTTTAGTTTCAAATTTTGGTTTATGGACGAAAGCCTAAAGATCAGACTAAACCAGCTCAGTCTCGACGAGCGTAGCATCATACTTTGCATGCCTGTCTTTTCAATATAAATTCCCGAGCCCTGTTCAAAGTTCAAAGAGAGGCCGGATCACTGAAGAATGAGCCAACCGAAATATCATGGCTTCTTTCGCCCGAACTCCCCTTGTTTGATATTATAGGCTCCTAAACTTCTGAGATTGCTTTTCCTATGTGTTATGAGAAGGAAGGAATTAGTCGCGCAAATGCCCCTATCACTAATGGCTAAAAGGTATAATCTATCGCAGCCATTGATAGGAGTGCTTTGTCGTGCGCCCCGTTGCTTGTGCTTGCAGATCAGGAAGTTAGTGTGGAATCCTCTGCTTTGGCTGCTTGTGTAGACTTAGGCAAATGGCTTTCCCATTATTTCTTTGACAACTAACTACTTTTAGCTGCGGCCATTCATGCTAGGTGGTTTTTATTTGACCGGGGCTCGGATTTACGTGGCTTGTTGCCGATGGAGTGAGCAGCCTCCGATTGGTCCCATCTATGCCACGAGTTGAGCTAAACTTTTTTTCAATAGTTATGCAAAGCAAAGAAAAAAGATGAGTCCTCCCTCATTGAAACCATAAAGTTGGTTATAAGCCCTAGGAATGCTCCTTAATAATATAGAGACGATTTTTACATCTTCGGTGTGAAAAAGAAAAAAAAAAAGAGTAGCCGACCTAGTTGGCCTCTCTTTACGAGGAGAAGAAAGGAGTCTCATCTATATATATGGAAAAAAAGCTTTCATACTTTTTTACAAGATTATTTAACATATAACTAGACTATCAAGAAGAAAAGGCTTACTCCGGGGGATCCCTCTCGGCCAGTACTTTCGATACCAAGTCTGATGAGAGCGACACTGCAGCTAACTCTTAACCCTATGTAGAAGGCGAGAAGACCCTCTGTGAATTCCTCTTTCTACGGGATTTGCCTTGAAAAAATAACTCTAAAAATAAGCTTACGAATCCTTCCATATCTAAAGTCTTGACGAAGATGAGAGAAATTCCTACTAAACTGGGATCGAAGCACCTACCCTCTTCTACTACTTTTACTTTTGGTTAACTTTCTTCTTAAGGTTCGACTCTAGAGTTAAGGGTCGAGGGCATAAAGTCTCATTGAAAGGACCAAACTTCGACCTATCTTTCGCGGATTAAAGAGTAGAGTCAGCCGTGAATCTATGAAACTTCTTTTTTAAAAGAGGACAAAATTGATGGGGCTTATAAGATTTCCACAGAGATTACGGAGCCTTCTTTCTTAACTTAAGGCTTAAAGTAAAGTAGAAACCAATTCATGAGTCCTATACTCAATAGAGGACGCTTTTGCGCCTTTTACTTTTACTAGGAGAGCTTGGAAATCCAAAATCTAAGTAAGCATTCCACTTGTTTAACCTTTTGTAGAATGATATTGACAGGAAGAGCAGGTGGGAAGGATTTCATACCCTCTTCGATGAGTCTTCCTCGTAAATAGAAAGAGAGGTAGCTATTGTGGGTTCTCCTATTGTAGCTAGAGCCTACATGTCTAATTCGGGACCTTATAATATAATAAATTTAGCATTAATGAGAGAATGATCAAGATGTGCCAGCCTTCTTTTAATATAAAAATAAATAGAAGTAAAGACAGTTCTATCTCTTCTGTTCTGTGCGTTTGGAAAACCTTAATCATCAAATAAAAGCATCAAGCAATCACTTTAGTTTTCACAAAAGTATTAAATCCGTGAATCATCTTATGTACTGGGAATGTTTTCCACCACTTTTAACTAATTTCACTAGGAGAAGACTCCTTTTTTCGACCCTAACCTGAACCCATGCAATGCCAATACGATCTCGCTTTTTTGCCAAATCGCGAAAGAAAGTCCAACTAAAGGCATAAAGCTGCAAATTGTAAGATGCCCTTTCAAAGAGCCCAATCTTTTTTGAAATTAAAAGTCTTGAATCAATAAGCTAGAAAGAGTTTTGTCAAACATAGCATTGGGCAGGGCCTGGTTCCAAAGATCGAGTAAAGAACTTTTCGGAATTCTCTTTTCTCAATCGAAGAGAGGAGCGATCGGGCATAAAGATTAAGAAGACACTCCCCCTGCTTGTCCAAGGGTATCCGCTCGGTCAGTGAGCCACCTGCTCACTCTCTATGTGCTTAATCTAGACTGGTTATGCCCATTCTGTGTGAAAAGTACAAAATAAGGAAGAGTTAATCGTCGATTAAGATATAGGGCAAAGAATCCGGCTTAGGTTAGAAGTGACAAAGTTTCTGAATTCGGGAGTGAACTTTCGCATCGCATCAAATCTTTCAAAGGAAAAGCGCTTGTTAACCGGAGCTCCTGGGTGGTGATTCCTCAGAAAAGGAAAATAAAGTAGCTAAAGCTCGTGGAAATGCCCTCTGAGAGGGGTTCTCCTATTTTACCTGAAAAAAAAACATAGGTCAAAAAGAGGATCCGAAAGAGATCCATTCGTAGGTTTACAGTTACTTCTTAGAAGAGTTGGGAGGGTGCCTTATAAAATTAGTTCAAGCCATGTGACCCGCGGAGAGATTTGATGTCAGGGAACTCACTCGAGTTTTTCATATATTTTTATGTATCAAGGTATAGGCAGAAATAGGGGGTGCCCGTAGATGGCCCTTAGATGTCCGAAAGATCTTGATGGTTCCAGCTCTGGACATGAGTTTTTCGGGGAAGGTCCGATACGACCCCGTTCCATCTTTTCATTAAGTTTGGGATTTCGTATGGGGGTAGTGGAAAACTAGAAATGCTAGGTGCAGGTATCAGAAATGCACATAAAGAAGGTTAGTCTTTTCGACTCTGATCATGCGCCGAGAGAGGAAGATTTAATAACAGCCCTCTTTCTATACTTCGTTGATGGCCATGTTTATGTTTAAAAAAGACTAGCAAAGCAGGCTCACGTCTGTGTCGCTGAGTAGGCTTTACTTGTGTTCTGAAAAAGGAGAGAATTCTCTATAAAAAAAGGCTTGAGTACTTTTTACTTTTTTGAGCAGTTGATCTCTTGAGTTTTTTACTGGGATCAAGGATCTGAGTTTTGGCTGCTTGCGTCCACTAAGAGCTCTATTTTCTAATTCATGAGCTGTTTTTATAACCTTTTTATCTCAACCTAGTAACACCAAGGAGAACCAAAAGATAGGAAAGGTAAGAGGTTGGTCCAAGTCTGATTCTCATTTAAAGGAATCCGGCAAGGCAAAAGGTCAGCAAGACGGGTGCCGGAAGAGTACTCATTCTGGTATCGACTTGGATTGACCCTCTTTAACTAAGGGTTTTTTCGGAGGAAGCCTTGTTCAGATAGGCCCTAGATTATAAGAGCCATTTACGTTGCCTAGAATTAGGTTTTGCAGTTCAGGTAGGTGTGTGCGGTGGTAGCTTAAAATAATAAAAAAAAAGAGCCAAACCCTCCATCGAAATGTCATTCAGAGAATCTGAGAGTGAGCCCTCCTTACTTGCTTTTAAAAACTAAGCTTCGCTACTCCGTTCCGATCCCCACTCTATAGGGCTATAGCTTAGTGCTCCCGTTTGATGTGAAAGGTGAGTCAAGAGGCTACTTTCTTCAGAAATTCTTACTAAAAAACTTCGTGAAATTCCACCCCAAACCAATTACCTAAGGTAGAATATTGAGATCCAAAGCCAAAGTTCGGGTTCACGATCCCTAAAAAAGATCGAAGTGCTCACAATCAAAGAAGATTTTCAAAGACTAAAGTTCACTTTTGTTTTAAAGGAAAGAAAGATATCACTCACACCACTGTATGAAATCCCCTTTTCTTTACTCATTCTCTCTCCTTGTTAATTACGCCTCTTCCAAACCGATCTGATCGGACTTTTGTACTCAACTAGATAAGCTATTCAGCCTAATTCTGGTAGTCAGCTTTGCTTTCTTCTGTCTAGTTTAGTAAAACTTGCTTTCCCCAGGGGACCGAGCAAGCCGGGTACTACGGAACTATCTTAGTGATTAATTAGAAGGCATAGATGATATTTCATCACTTTTAAATTGGTCTCGAAACCCGGGGCTCTTAATTAATAAGGGTGCCTTCTTCATATGAGATATGAATTATGGAGTAGACCACTCGGTCTTAGACTGAAATAAAAAAAAGGTTCGGCTTGCTGCTGAAGAGCCTATTAGAGTGGAGTCATACCATGTGATTAAAGAGAAAGTTCAAACTCAACGCACTAAACTTATGAACTTTACCTAAGCGACTCTTTCCTCACCTCCGATTGCATTTCCTATTAATGTCGAAGGGACGAGCCACTACTCAAGAAGACAAAGAGATTAAAGATAAATTAATTCTTGGACCCAAAATCAGTAAACTTCACTCATATCTGACGCGCTTTATAATCTGAAGTTGACATGTGAAAACCAAGATCGTAGATCAGGAAAGAGAGCTCGAATTATAAAAAAATGAGCCAAATCTATGCCTGTGGAAGGAGAAAGAAAGACCAATCCCTAGAAAAGAAGGTTCGACTCGTTGAACCAAAAGACTGTCCTCATACCTCGGCGGGACCATGAAACTAGACTAATGGGGCTTAACTGAAATGAAAACCACTTGACCGAGTCTTTAACCCAGTTTAAAACTTTAATTAAAATAAAGAATAAGATAAGGGTGCCGCATAAGCAAAACCGGGGAAAAGCTCGCTTTCTATCATTAGTTGTCGCGAAAAAATAGGAGAATATAGAGCAAGCATATCTAAGACAAGATGAGCAGAATGTTTTAAGTAGCTGGCTTGACTTTGCTCCTCTTTTTTTTTTTCAGAGTCTATAAATTCTAAGGTAAATATCCTTTTTTAAAAAGACCGTTTCCAGTCCTATACTATATATACTATATATTAAGTATGGGCGATTGCATACCTTCGGTCTGGTACTAACTATATTACTACCGCATTGGAGGTTTCGTCAGTGAAGTTATTAAGTCAAAATAAAGTAAAGTCATCTGTTTTGTTGTTAATTTAGGCTCAACAGCAGGGGTCGAAGGAAGCAACCAACTTCAAAGATCCATCGTGATCAGGCTCGGAGTCCAGAGTCAGAGCTTGAAATCTCAGTGCAAGACTGGGAAAAGCACGTCTTCGAGTTTGTGCCTATATATAAGAATATAAGAAAAGTCGCCTTGCGTATGGGTGCTGCGGAGAAGAATGAAGTGCAATTTGCTTCCTCTTTTATACAAAGGAAATAGAGAAAAAGGAAAAAAAAGTCTTCGAGCAGTCGTTATAGTTTATCTCCTGCCTTCGATCTACCTAGGAGCATTGAACTAGTTAGCTTAAGTAGCACAAGGAAGAGCCTTTCTTGTGCAGGCATTTAAAAGAGTTGATTGACTTGTTTTGACTTTCTGCACAGTCTTTGGTGGTTAGGTTCGAAATACCTTCTTTGACAGTGACTGGCGACCCTTCCTTAAATGGCTGTGCCGTTTCAATAGAGAGGGAGAAAGCGAAGACATTGCTCAATGACAAAAAAAGAAGAATGTTGAGTCAAGTCCGGCGCGCGCCTAGTATCTAGTATTAGTAAATTGGTCGGAGAAGGTTCTCATTGATGATGCGATAGAGCTGAATGATGGGCAGCGAGGAAGCCACTTCTTCCTTTATTGTATTGAGTAAGTAATCGGCCAACGTGCTCGACCCCCGTCTTTCTCCTTCGGTTCCAAACTATCATCAGAATCATGGGACATCAAAAAAAAGTAGGACCTTTTTTTCTTGGAATCCTTCCAAAGATTGCAGATTGCTTCCTTTCCTGCAATGATTCTTCCGGACTATCTTACCTTGACCTTCCAAGGTCAAGGCATTTTGATTTTAACTCATAAATAAAGATGAAGCGTATGGTGAATGAGGTAGATTCAAAAAGATCTCCATTTTTATCAATTTCTAAATTATCTAAGTTGGATTAGGTTTTTGCTTTGTTGATTCCACTTTGATCTATTAACTCACTCCTCTTTTCTAATAAAACATTAATATCACAGCCTTTTCGCTTGTTTCATACCTTCGTTCATTCCACTCATTCCAGCTAATTATTTTTTCTGATGATTAGACTTCCCCCGAAATTCGGGAAATTTATTGGGAGGAATAAACCGAGGCTTAAGTTCGACTGACTAGCTGCTATCTTTAAGTTGAGAAAGCTAGATAGCCTTATTATTAGTAAAAAGGCACTGTCAGCAGGTCAGAAGGAGACACGAAGTCTAAAATCTTTTTTATGTTGTACTACTCTCCCCTGTCCTGTCTTTAGCGTCAGTATTTGGAGACTGGGAATCACCGAGACGACCAAAGAGAAAGGATGGACCGGCACATCTGATCGTAGTCTATCTCTTATTAGATTAGTAAGCAATTCAGCAGATAAAAAGAAGTAAAGTAAGCCAAGTTACTATGGATCGCAGCTCATGTCCGAAAAACCAAAACAAGCAAGAATATAAAATAAAAGGGAACGAGTCCTTGGATAGATGAGATCTGGTTTTCTTGCGCCTACGTCCCCGCCCAACCTGAAATAAGTAGAAAGAATAAAGTTCTGAGACAACTTCCTACACGATCCAAGACTAAGCTAGGCTCCGTTGAATATTATGACTTCAAACTCCTTGAAGATAGGTACGTCGCTGTTAAACTTGTTCAGATAAGGGGGGCTGACTCCTTGTCAATAAAACTCTCTGTTCGACCAGCCGCTCCTTTTTTTTTTTTTCAAACGTGAATTTTTCAATCAAATCAAAAGAGAGGCTAAAGAGACCTTTTATCGGATAACCGCGGATAGCAGTCTTTGAAAGTCGTATTCTATTAGAAGGGACCCTTTTTTTTCTTAAGACTTTGCCTTATAATAAACATAGATTCCACCTTCGGTCGGAGGAAGATCTTCAATTCTGGTTATTCTTTTGGATTCTTATCGAATCTAAGATCGGCCTATGGGAGGACGCCTAAAACAGTGATCTCAGTCAGCCCCAGCGGAAGCGGGATCACTCATACTCGTGATGATAATTCCTAAACTTCTGATACTTATACCTCTTTTAGTCAAGTACGACTCAATTACTTAGCATCTCAAACGCCGTTGCTCGAGGTATTAAATGGGATATGAAATGGCTCGATCGATAGGGAGAGGGAGGGATGGGGTACTGTCCTCCAATTCTTAGTATTTTCGCAAAAATGCGGAGATGACTTGTGGCTAGAGCTACCCAAGATCGTATATAGTGTGTTTTCAGTTATTTTTTCGGGTTCACTCGCAGCTTTGGCAACCACTGTAGGAGGTGTGATGTTCTACGCGAATCCACATTAGCATTGGAAGGGCATCATACCAAAGGCGTACAATTATTTTTTTTCAGGGTCAGTATAATCCAAAAGGTTTTCTTTTGTCGTCTCCTATATTGGTGAAGAGGTCTATGAAGTGGTCGGCCTTTCTACCCGCTCGCGGTCCGGGCTTAGAGCACAAGGGTTCGCTTCGTCTTTTTATTCTTTATATTTGAGGAGTCCTTGCTCAAGAAAGTTCTCAGATAGCAAGAGAAAGATACTCCAGTTGAGACCCCTACTACATCAGGTGTAAAAGTGGTTCCATTTAAGGAAAGTGCTGCTGCCTTATAATAAAAAGGATGCTATGAAAGCTTTTATCTCAACATACGATAAGGAAACACCCGTTATATACGCAATTCATTGTGCTTATTCAGAGTCTAATTCACATGATTTGCCAAAAAGCAGGATGAGCATAAGTAAGACTCTATCTCGTAAATGGCTTTTTGAAGTTATATCTTGTATTTCCATTAGAACAGGAGGATAATTCTAGAATATAATCCAAATCAATAGAATAAGGAAAGGCTCTCTCTGTGCTAAGCCACCAGCTTCAATCGAGGATTAAAAATCCTTTTTTTATATGATCTTTACTGCCTTTTCTTACCCCCATTCCGATCATTAGGGCTCCCCTCCAAAGCGACCGGGGGTGCTTTCGGTTAAAAAAGGTCAAGTCAACTATGACGGTCAATCAACCATTGTTATCATCGCTATCTACGGTCGATACGTCCGGAAATGCGTTTGAAACCCGAAGGTAATCCTTGGCTAATGGAGGATTACCTTTTTATATTATAAATGAACTGAGCCATTAAATCTTATAAAATCTTAATAGGACGGTGTGAGTTTATTGCGTTCGCCATCACCGGACTCGTATCTCACGTCCGAAAGCAATCCCGTGAACTATAAAGGCAATCTAAAGGCCTTTTTTTTTACTGGCCATTCCATTTCGAAAAGCTAGAAGGGAAGGAGAGAAAAGAAATGAGTAGACTCACTAGCCGGGGACCCACAAAGGGCTATCGCACCTAATGCCATTTCAGTAGATTAAGGAACTCAAGTCCAGCTCCTTCAATGCATACAGAGGACTATTTTACTTGATTTGACCGATAGGAGAATGAACTTGACTACTATATAGTGTCCGCCTCTCGATACTTGTTCTAATATAGTTGAGCCTTACTAATTTAGAATTCAATTTCCTATCTTCCTCTTACAGTAAGTTATCGACCTACCATTTCTTTCATTACCGAGGGTGCAGCAACTATTACAACTGCTACAGCTAGAGATAGAGCATCATTATTTTATAAAAAGTGAATCTCTAAAAAAGCCACGTCGCTATGAACGCTTGGCTGTCACAAGCCGGTTCTATCCGCGGTAACTTTTCAGAGACCTCTTAACCTCAAATCCTTAGGAATTTTAATATCAAAAGGTAATTTGACCCTCGAACGAGGTTTGAAACGACTCGATTAAGATACTTTTCTTAAATAGGAAAATCTATTGGCACAAATTTAGTCCGCCTAGGAGAACTCCACTTCTTTATTACTTTATTCAAGATTAATCTTTAATATCGATCCAACAAAGCCAAAGTCAAGACGCGAGGAGGATAAATTTCCTTCGAAATCCGCTTGAATGGAAAGAGGGTCGGGTCTGCGCTCGTTTGCTAATAGTATAGTTTAGCACACTCTTTTTTTATTGTGTTGTTGCTGTAGAGTCCTGAAACACATGTATATTTGACTCGTCGGTGTCAAAATAGAGCGGCCTGCATACTTTTTTGTTACTCATTAAGGCACTTTCGGACTAATAGTAAAGAAGTTGCTCAATTTGTTCAATTCAATAGCACCCTTATAATATAATGCAATCGCATTCTCTGGCCCAATTGCTTTTTTTCCAATAATAAGAGTATTTATACTATATTATAGTGGATCCCGTGGATTGCTCGTGGTATTTGGACCAGTAAGTGGTTTTTGGATGAGTGCTCTTCGGCTAGCATGTAAATAGTAAAGGGCTCTGGCCTGTCCAACTACGAGACTTAGTTTCATTGCGTATAGAAAGAGAAATCTTCCTAAATACTGCAAATAGACGAAGGGGAATAGGGTTGCATTAAATAAAAGAAAGTAATTTCTTTCTATGCAATCACTATGGGCTTATAGTTTAATTGATTGAAACTAATTTCGAGCATACTTCTGGTCCTATGATATGGTACACTTTTTTTTCTTTTATCTTAGGTACATTGTTTCTCCCCCTATTCCAGAGGGAAGATCTAAACACCCTCTGCTTTACGGATTGCTTGGCGAGTATAGATTTGCCTACCTTTGAAATCTCGTTCTTTGAAAGGGTTCGGGGCATAATAGTGAGAAAAAAATCCTCAGGATCTCGGTCTCTTCAGAGTATACTTTCGGACATTGATTCGCCGTTGTCAATATAAAAGCCTCATCTTATACAAGTACAGATAGGCCGATTCTAAGTAAACTCATTCAAGACGGGTCAGGATATTTCGCCCATGCTTTCGTTTCGAACCTCACCAAGGGACTAAGCCCTTCTTTTTTTTTTTAGTTTTTAGAATCCACTCACTATTCACTCTATGCGCGCTGCACCCACTCATCTCGATCTTAGAGTTAATCCGTCTCATTTTTATTCAAATAAAAAAATAAAGGCAAAGGCGAAGCCAACTCGCTCCAAGTATTACGCCTGTTCCAACAATTAAATATCCTATCCATCCCATCATAGTCCTATTCTGTGCTCAAAAACGAACTTTAATAAAACTAAATTTTAGGTCACCGGCTGGGCATAAGTCAAAGACCCATGCGCCAAGAGGTGAAGTCAGGTAAGTGCCTCCGATCCATTGTCGCGCCTCAACGTCTCATTTAGACTCATTAATAGAAAGAGGTACTATCCTCTTATGAGATTTCGGGGTCAAAGAATTTTATCCAAATGCAGCCAGTCAAGTCTCCGTTCCAACAAAGGCGGTTCCCCACGAAAGCAATTGACGAATTAACCACCAAAGGGTTGTAATCCTTGGAACGAGCTCAAGAAGGACTTACAGAATGAGGCGCGTCCCAATCCTGCAGTATGTGATCGAAACGAAAACCTATTCTTTCTTATATAAAAATATAATCCTATATATAAGTGGAGAAGGTTCCGGCTAAAGGGCATTTGATCTCTTCTTTAGTTCTACTCTCTTTTCTTTGCTATCGAGTTTGACCAGAACGGGTACTGCACAAAAAAAGTTAAAAAGCAACTCCATTTTTAGAAGTTCTTCTTGCTCGTGGCGTACGAGATAGGCCGGTGGATAAATTTTACCCTGAACACAAAAGCGAAGTCGTCGAAGATGTCTTCTTATACATTGAGGTAGCAAAGATGCTTGAGAGCTAGTGAGCGAAGGACTCGAACCTGCAGCCTTTAGTCTTCTTTAGGTTACTGGTTATGGAGAATATGAAGCGAGCCCCCCTGTAGTCGGATGAATTGTCCGCCGCCCTAAGGGTGGTCACAAAAGGAGGGAAAGGTTGTAGAAATCCCCTGCATCTTTGGCCTTAACAACTACGGTAATAAGACTCTAAGATAGTTCTTTTTTATGTTCAATCAAGATAGGAGAAGACTATCCAAGCGTAAAAAAAGCAGGCTAAGCCTAAGACTGCTTCTTATTTTGTGCAATCATTAAAGAAGAAAAAATGTAGTTAAGCGACCGGTTTTCCCGTTTTGATGGGCAGAATGGGCTACCGGATCATCCCGTTGTTAAAATCGGTAGAATCATACCGAGTCTTAATTAAGATGGGAGAGGATCTCTAAAATTGAAAATAAAAGTTTGGTTTGAACAATGAGATCACAGTCTTGTAGTCACCTTTCTTATCTTAAAGAAGAGAATGAACTTAGGTAAAGGACTGTGATCCCATAATGAAGTCCTTTCGGGGCTTAGGTCGAAGTCGTATTAGTCTCGCCTTCTAGTCAAAGGCCCAGTTTTGATGCCGACGGCGGGTACTGTCACAGAAAAAGGTACTTTAGTAAAATGAAACAATGCATACTACTTATATATTATTCATGGAGAAACCCACTAAGATTAAGAGCATTCACTTTGTGCAAGAATCTTATAATGATCCGCCGGCGAAGCTGGAACTTCCACCTACTCTGATATCGGGGTCTGCCTCGAGAAGATCCGGCAACGCCTATTCACTAGCTCGATTACCCGTTTTTTGTTTTGGCGAATGCCTCGCTTACATAATGAAAGATAAAGCCCGCGAGTGAGGTTCGGTTGGTACTTTTTAACACGAGCTAAGTTATTTTTCTGGCTGAAACATGATTTAATTTAAGAATTCGGGTAAGAAAATATCAAAGGATCTCGTCCAGAACTTCTCAATCCTTTCGACAACTCAGCAAAGCAAAGTAGGGAAAGAAATAAGAACGATCGGACCAAAGGATGCGCTTCTAAATCGGAAGACTAAAAAAGCGAAGCCCGGAGGGCCCCTCGTCAGGCCGCACGAATTACTTAGAGGCATTGAAGAAGACGAGGCTATATAAAAAATGTGTGTGGTGTGAAGCCAACTTAAGTAAAATGGATCAAGAGAGGTGCTTTCTACCAGTGAATGGAAGTCAAAAAGTCTTCCGATTAGGTGTAGTTGGTGGACCGAGCTAAACCAGACTTTCCGGGAAGTAAGAAACGGCAGGAAAGATCAAGTGGGAGTAGGCAAAGTAAAGTTAAGTGCCAACCGAGCCCTCCTTCGTTTAGTAGAAAGGGAACGATTTCGTGATCTCGACTTTTATTGATTTAGGAATTCATAAAACCTAATCTGCTAAAAAAAAAGATAGGAAGAGAGTAAGCAAGGCAGTAATTGAGGGTCTTTCCATTTGCGTTCGCGAGCGGATAAAGAATGAAATCTGAAGTAGCATTTTCATTCTTGGTAGAAGCTTTCTTCCCATGCCATGCTCCCGGTCAGGTCAAGTCTCTAGGACTGTCATGTTTGGTAATTACCATATTTTTTTCCTCGCCCTAGTTTTCTTTCTTTTGATTATCCTTCTCTGGATCAGCAAGAACTGCTGCTTGAATTTCGGCCCCTTCCCTCCAAGGGAGACTTGCTCTCAACCTCCCGCTCCTCTGGGTCTGACTCTTATGACCTAACTACGTATGCTAAGCAAACAAAGTATTCTCCTGCATTAGAACACTTGACTTCGTCTAATATGGTTAGGTACAATAAAAAGCTACTTGTGAGCTATGGATCCCCGGTAGGAAACCCTATTCCAACTCGCCCACTTGCTTCGCCCGTCCCGTTCTTTTTTTTTTATGGGAAATTCGTCCCTAGCCTTGTAGCTTCGGATTCGTCGAAAGGGTCTCCGCCCCATAGCGCTGTCCCATCCTGTAGAGTAAAGATGCTTACGGGCCGGCTCTTACCTCAAGCTAAGGATTTAGCGGATTAGCAATCTGTCCTAGATAAAAAAAAGCCTGTTATCACTTCCTAAATCGAATTGCTTGGTTTCACGAGAAAGACTCCCGAGGAATTAGAACTTCCGAGCCCGTAGATAGAAGATAGAAAATCAGAAGATAGAAACGAATTCCCAGGTCTCCCACCCCATGTCGTTTTGCTTCTTATAAATCTAAGTTTAGAGGTCTAATAAAATAAGTTAGGAAGAATCCTTATGCCGGCCCCTCATATCTTTTCGTAGTCATGAAATCCGCTTTAAGGTTACAAATCCAAGGTAAAGGCAGGTTTTGCCACTACTAGGTAACCATGGATAGTTTTTTATCCCAATTCCCCCGGTCTTTAACTTTCTTATTTTTCTGTCGAATTAGTTATATCTAGCTAATGCGAGGTTTTTTCTCTAAAGGGTAGTGAATTCTCCCGATCCATAACTGGACCAACCTTACGCCCCGTCTCCCGCTAATATAAAGCCCAACTCTATAAGCAAAGCCAAACCAAGCAAAGAGATTTAAATCCTAGCGTAACATATGCAATACGAATAGGAAAAGACAAAGCCCATCCTCAACGGTACATCATATTAAGTTTTTACCATTAGATTAATAGATCCATTAACAGCTGCCATGCCATAACGGTCAGTCAAAGGGCCCGCCCTCTCTCGTGGGTCAAGTCAGTCAATTTCCTTGCACGCCAACGCACCCACCTCATCCCTATAAGCCTTTGAAGCAGCAACAGACGTACTCAACTATATTTTCCTATACATTACGTGATATCTGCTATATCTCTTTTTTCTTTTCGAAGGGTTCTGCTCGTCAGTTGAGACGTCCTGGCACAGCGAAAAAAAGAAAGATAACCGTACGACTAACACTGAAAGGTTGCACAATGGTCTACAAGAAAAGGTCCATAAGAACTTTTTTTCTAACAGGAGAAGATCATGAATAGCTCAAGCAATAAGTACAGGATGTTTACCCACTCGCATATTTAGTAAGAAAAACAAGTAAGCGGAAGTTCGGAAATAAAGAGCTCCATATACGAGGACACTTCGACCTGAAAAGGGGAACTTTAGTAAAATGAAGCAAATCCCCTTACACCCCTTATTTACAGAGGGAAAGACCCGCCGCCCCCAGTTAAGTATGCTTCTTGCTTGCTTCCCCGGGAGCTCCTCTTGGGACATAGAAATGGAATAAAATAAAGAAGTGATGTATCAAGGGGACTCGGCTTCCTTCTTTTTTATGCCAGGAAGTGACTTGGTCTCTTCCCCACACTATAATTTCACTTGCAATGTGTCCTTATAATGCTGCCAAAGGAGCGGCTTTCGTTTGGAAAGTGCGCAAATGGGAATGGTTTGTCTAAGCAGCGTAGTCGAGGTATGAAATGGCACCAGAGGCCCGGAAGAGCCGGTTCCTTTCTCTAATAGAAAATCTAATAGAAAATCAGAATCTTCCTTTCTGTCCTAAGGAATCTTAATAATAGGACCTGTTCGAAGGATGTATTTGAAGAGAGCGCAAGCAATGCTTCGTCCCGATACGCCCTTGATGAAGGAGGCATCAAGTATAAAGCATCCCCCCGTGATAGAAGGCATCCTTACAAGCAAAAAAGCTGCTAAAAAAAATGAAATATACTTAAGGCCTATCCTTAATTCAATCGATCAAACACACTAGCTAGACAGGAGAGCTCGTTTCATTAGCAGCTGGTCCTATACTCTCATTGCTTTGCATACACTCGCTTCTCTCGTTAATACGCGTGTAAGTACATAAGACAAAGGCCATCCCTTATACTATAGCGGGGGATGAGAGGTACTTGACTAAGGAGGAGTTGCCCCCTAACCTTGTGTGTTACACTAACTCTTAGGATTGAGGTTGGACATTTTAATTCCTTATTAGAGAAGATTATAGTCGCAAAGAGGAAAACGGGGGTTAATGAAGAAGGGAATCCGAAACCAAGGGTTACGAGATTGAATGATTTTAACAACACTTCGACAGACTCCTCCTATTTGAGTTGAGTAATACCCTGTCCCTTTAAATGATTTTAAATGAAATGAAAGGATCAAGAAATTTTTTTTTTTACTAATCCGTTACTAATCTCTAATATGAATTTAATTAATAGGGTAATAACTTACTTATCTTATGCGTCGTAACCTAACGAAAAATACAAGGTCGGAGCAGGAGGAAAGGGCACTATAACATAATCTAAGATCCATAAATCCTTAACCTTTCTTCGGCAAGCAACAAAATTTACAAGTGAAATAGCTTTTTTTTTCAGTAAATTGTGGTATGACCAAGATGACTTTTTTCACAAATTTATCTCGCTACGGATCTCTGCCTTTAAACGGGATGCTTTTTGCATTACGAGAGAGCATTTTCACGTGCCGATCTTGGTAGCTTTTGCTGATCATGGAAGGTATCATCCCATCTCTATGATACCAAGAAAGACATCCCATATGCCCTATGCATGCTTCTATTAAAGAAAGCTTCCGCCCTTACCTTTTAACGGGGGCTAGTTAGCTCGTTTGATTCGGTCGAGTAAGGGTGTAACCAAAAAACAGGGCTATTTATAGCTCGAAGAGAAAGATATTACGGGCCCGAGGATACTGCACAACCGTCGAATGCGGATTTACTCGGTTGAAAGGGCCACGGGGAAGGTTTCCGCGTACGACTAAGGTAAGACTAGGAATGTCTCGATAAAGACTTAGCTTATTTTGAACAAGACTTTGCATCAAATATAGGATAAGTAGAGGACGAGCCTTTTACTTCTATCATAGTAGGGTCTGCCCAAGCTTGATATCCGTTTCGAGCATTCTCATACAAAGTAAAGAGGAGAAAATGAGAGCTCCTTCTCTTTGTTGTCTCTGACCTGCTTTCCTTCTTGCCCTGACCAAAGGAATTGATCCATCGCTCGGGAGTCACTTTCTTAGCGAAGTTTACTCAAGCCAAAACCAATACAATAGTGGAATTTGAGCTTCTAAAGGGTATGGGCTCGCAGGCGTCTTTTCGATTAATTCATATGTGGTCTACTAGACTATCCGCGTTCTTTCTCGATACAATATATTTAACCAATTAACAAGTTTTATTTTGCCTGATCCATACTTTTGCCCCTATGTATACACTATTAGTCGAGTAATAACTTCTTGATGTATCATTTCTCTCTTACAAAATTACTTTGAGTCCGCAAACACTTTGGAACTCGGGCTCTAAGACCGGGCTGATGTTACAGCGGGTTGGCCTCTGCCTGAACCTTCCTGGCTGATTAGACCAAGATTATAAATCCAATACTAATTTAAATCATAAAGAGAGGTGAGTTCAAGATGAGCTTTTTTCCTACTTTACCTTTCCGGGTCAGGTCAGCAGACTAGGCGGACTAGAGGGGCTTGCTTTTGAGCTTCTTTATTATCTTAGCTGATGGGAATAGCTTATGCTTTCAAACCCTATGGATGACGAGCCAACCTAAGCGAAGAAAGCCCTACTGCTCTAATCGGACCTGTGTCCTATCGAACCCAAAAATCATGCCAAATTTTTTTTGAAGGTAGGTTCTGATAATAGTTTTTTCTAATTATTCCAGTGGAGTTAGAAAAGGGGTAGTATGATATGGACTAGCCCTTGCTTTAACGTTCCTATACTCATACTATTTAGTCATCTGCGTCTACGACTTCTTTCCTACACTTACAACTAGTCGTTCTACTTTACTATCTTATAGATCTATTAGAAAATAAAGCCTTATTAGCGGGTTCACCAAATCTACTGGTACTGGATCAGATGTTTTCCCAGATGCTTTTGCAGAAACTTTTTTCTGATGTTGATGGAATCCAGTTACTAGAAAGATTACAATTATCTAAGGGTCCCCTTCTTATTCTTTTTATTTTCTTACGTAAGCTTAAGGGATATTGCTCGATAATGAGGAAGGGCTTCGAAGGACCTATACTCCTAATAGTGCTCCATAGTGTTAAAGCCACGTTTCAATCTCCTATAAAAAAATGTATTTTAAAATTGTCCCTAAACAAAAATAGCAAATGTGCGCATTTCATGTGAGAACGCGAATTCCTTCATCTAAACTCTAAGATCAGCACGCGAGAAAGAGATTAGCGGACCTCTGCTAGTAATCATCAAGACTATTGTGCTTGTGACGCATGCATGTAGTAGAGATTCTTTTGCTGACGTATTCATGTGCATGCATGCTAACCGTAATGTCTTAACCCGTAAAACCTGTGCCACTTCTCCTTATGCATTCAGACTTGAGGCGTATGACTCTCCACTTCGCGCATTTTTTAACCAATCGCACGTCTACAGATGAAGAACGTAGCTTTTTAATGCTTTAACGTAAAAAGACTTTTCATTGTTTTTTTCCTGTCTCGCTTACTGCGCATGTGGATTTAAAACCTTTTAATGCCCTCACGCGTTAATCTGTTCAAAGAAAAACTGGAATTATTATGACTGAGGTGCAGTCCTGTCTTTCTAGTTAGGCATAAGCTATGAAACGCCTGCATCTTCTTTAGAAGGTAAGGTTTGCTGTTGACGAACCATATTTCAATATTAGAATCAGATAGTGAAGCACAAAGTTATAATGCAATTTAAGTTGTGAAGCAATCAGCACCTTTTGTTGAATCCGGCTACAAAGACATAATAAGAATAGTAAGAGAGTATAAGAGCCGCTTATACATCTACAGTTGCGGCTTAAATACTAATATAAGCTCTTATATTGCATTTTAACTATAGGGACAGCATTTTTCATATCATAACTATGATAGTACAATCACATAAAATTTATCCAATAGCACCTTGTCTTGTTCAAAAAAAAAGAGACTAAAAAGGCTTGGGTCATTGCGGATTTGCCTAAAGGAAAGAAAGCTATAGGTTGCAAATGGATATACAAAAAAAAGAGTACAATCCAGATGAAGCGAGAGGCGGATCTTTACTAAATAGGGAATGCGCGAAAGAGCTGCTATCTTTCAGCAAGAGGAAAAATATAGGAAAAAAATAAGAAGAGAAGAAAGGGCGCTCCTTGAACTCTAAAGTGGTGTGGTATTCTGCGGGGCATCAAGACTTTTCTGCATAGCAGCACTCTGTTAAGCCCAAAGGAGGTAACTCAGGAACTGCGTCAAAGGGAAGTTTTAGCGTTTTTTCAAACAAAAGAAAGCTAGCTACCAATGCCATCACAGGAGGGTGAGATGAAAGCAACTCTTGTGGGTATGACCTTCACGCACACTTTCTAAATTTTTATGATTTTGAATTCCTTAGAAAAAAAAAGAATTCTTAAGATAGGCAATCTCATCAAAAAGGAACGAATGAACAAAGTTGTCTTATAAATCTCGGTAAGCTCCGGGCTGCTGTTTAGGCCGCGACTTTTAATTTGTTGTCAATCGAGGAAAAAAGATTAGATATTTTATGTCATTCACGGGTATAGCTATCCCGTCTTGCCCAACAAAATTTCCTTTCTATAGCCTGTCTTATGGTTTACGGGCGGAACGTACTAAACCGACTAAAAATATATGAGCTGAATTCAAGAGTCCCGGGAACTGCTGTTGATTATGGGATCCGTTGACCCTATGAGTTATAGTATGGGAATAGCCTTTAATATTTTATAATATATATATTTAGATTAATGCGTAAACGGGAGAACTCATTCCTCATGTGCCACTTTACCATCATTTCCATACGTAAGGCGCGGAATCCAATCAAGACAAGTAAAGGGCGAACGAACAGAAGGACAGAAGGGTATAACTTTCGGGCCAAGGCCTTTTACGCTCTTCTACAGCAGAATTTTTAGCCAAAATGCAAGCTACCTGAAAAATAAATTTCGGGACTTAGCTATCAAGAAGAAAACAGGTTCATCATGATATTTAACAATTGAGCAGTTCAAAGCAAAGGCTAGTTAAAAGCAATAGCTTAGAAAAAAACATGCACAACAATTCTTTTCGTTTTCGAATCCAAAGCCAAAGGAAAAAAGCGATAAGGGAAGAAGCAAGTGCTAGACGAGGTCAGAACGGGGTCGGTCGAATTTAGTTCAGCGGTACAGCCTAGAAGTCCCAATCAAAGCAAAAATAAGGAACGTAACGATAGTGGGAGAGGGCGAAGATCCAAAAGTCAAGGTCAAGGGGGCGGGGAATCTTGTCTTGATATCCGGCCATCGCACTCGGCTTGTGGGGCACTTACTTGGTCCCACTTCTACTTATACTTCTACCGAAGACGCATTCGAACCATCCGAGCTCATTTCTAAATCAATTTGAATTTTAAAGACCTTATGCAGGGCATAGTCTTTCGTCCTTTTATCTTTATGTAATGTATCCTATTCATTTCTTTCATGGTATGATTAAGAGTAGGATCTTTCTATTCTCCCTATGTCATCCATGATCAGGATCGGTTAAAGCTAGAACATCAATCACTACCACATCCCTTTCTTTCACGTGGAAATTTTCCTGATTGCATCTGCTATTATTATATAAGTCTTATAGTAAAGAAAATATTTATACTTTATTGTCTAATCAGAAGAACCAATCCTCGAGCTGTTTCACCAGAAAAGGCTCAGGAAGCTGTGAAAGCAGGTTGAAGCCAAGGCATTTGATTATTCATTAAGGTACGTTCGTGAAAAGGTGAAAAAGAAAGAGTATGCTACTGGAGAAGTAAATCCCATCTTTCTCAGTCAGGAAGGCCTATTCCACCTTCTTCTTTGCTTTTAAAGAATCAGAATGCGTCATAGCTCACCGGGCTTTCTCTTACTCTTTGTTTTGGAATTGGCTCTTAAGGTGATTAGCTAACGGAGAACGTGCTCTCTATCGGCAGCAAGCATCATCTGGCCGCAAACACCTTGACTATAAGAAGATGTTGACTTTCTTGCTTCTTCTTTACCTGTACTTAGACATAGTTCGAGTCTGCCGGGTTGTGTGATAAACTCTGTTTTTTGCAAATGAAGATCTCTATTCGAAATAGAGCTCGGTGAAAAAAGCTCCGCGATGAATAGGATAAGTCCGATGCGTTCGCATGTTTGAGGGACATCAGACAACGCATTAGTCTGCTTTGGGTAGGAGACTTCTGTTGTGTTTGGTCGTGTCCTGGGTGCACGGCCCTACATTGTCCAATGATTGGTGAAGAAGTCGTGCTTTTCATTGGATGTATCTGTAGTGGCAGAAGACGCTGTTATGCGGGCAAGTGGTATAAGAGGTATTAAATAAAAATAAAGGCACCCATGGTCAAGCCGGTTAAATTAACTCTTGATATGTCGACTAATTCTCATTAGAACGTTACGCACGGAGTGACGCCCCAGCACACCAAATAGCTTTGCTTTCGGCGGGATCCCAAAAAGAGGGGGAGTTCCAATTCGTCTGGCCAACAAGACAACAAGCTTAGGAATCTCTTTCTAGGAAAAGTTGGGCTCAATGCCTGCATCGCTCGCCACTCCAGCTCTCGAAAGGAAGCTTGTCGGCACCATATAATCCCGCAAAAAAATCCGCTAGTCTTGAATTGGCTCTTCACGTATGAGACTGCCTTACCACCTCAGTCCAGCTTTTTCCAGCATAACCCGTTTTCAGTACGGAAACAACAAAAAAGTTAATAGTCGCTTGTAGATTCCTTGGCTTTTATAATGCTAAATGCTCACCAACAGCTTGATCGCCAATCAGAACAGCCGCGATCATCCACTCAATCCGTGCCAGCAGGATCTCTATGACAAGCGATTTCCAATTGTATGCCTCGGACTGAAGAGTGAAATACTCAGGTGGAGCCCCCTTTCCAGCCTTAAAAAAAAACATGTATAATAAGTGAAGTGGCACTTGAAACCGGTCAGACCCATCGGTCTTCTCAACGTAACCGCAACCATTCTCAGAGGTTCTTTCCGACTGAATAAAACTCGTTATTTTTGGGTCAGCTTCCTCCGCTTTTGTGTATACTCTTACCTATCCTATGAATAAAAGAAAATTTCAGCCTCTATAGTTACAAGACATTCTAAGAACAAGCCCTACTTGTGTGAAAAAATAAGTATAACATTTAAGTTTTTTGGAAAGTACTACCTCTAACAAAGGCTTCGCTTTCTTCTCACCCCATGCCATGCTAACCTGCCTGCCCCTAGAAGAAAGAGCAGGACGCTATGCTCAAGACCCCTATTCTGTATGCCTTGACCGAAACGAACGAACGCAAGAATCGGAGTAACCGGCTCTTGCCCGGTTGGTGGACGGGTTAGCCTTTTCCTTTGTCACCATACAAAGTCCTATGAGATGATCTAGCCCGGAGAAAGCTATCTTAGGGGCCTTGTCTGCTACTTAGCCCGGATTCCTTATACGCCTCGATGCATAGTCATACTTGGGATGGGAGTGGAAACTTTTTCTTTGTTGTATTACGATCACATTAGGAATGTCGTGAGTGTATCATTTGCCTCCTGAGAACCTTGTGTAGTATATCACTGGATCGCTTTTCCAGTTCCCTGCTGGTTGAAGGAGATCAGCACAGCAAAGGGCAGAAGACTTTCCGCGCGTAGACTCTTGATGAAAACAAGGAAGAAAGAGCACTCTTTATAAAAATAGGACCGGAAAATTCATAAAAATCATGACATATAGAAGAATAAAAATTTATTTTTTTTACTTAGATAGAATAGAAAGAATTACCACGCATAAATAAGAAGCTTCATTTGCTTAAAAGTTTACTTATAGAGCAGCTTAGGGAAGAAGACGAGTCTGAAACAATAACGCGATTGGGAGGAAGAAAATCTAAGATAAGATTTTCAGACAAATCAGAAAAGAACAAAGGGCATACTAACTGCGGACTCACTTGATCCAAAAGGCACTACTCAATTATTTTCTTTCCACAACATTGGTAAGGCATACTGGTATGTGTAACCAAGAATGAGGTTTTAATTTTAAAACTTAAAAAACGGGCTATACTTGTGAAAGTAGTGGATCTACTTGCTTGATTGCTTGAAGAGAGGAGTGGAATACTAGCTAATGAGACCAATCGCGGCAAGCAGAGTTTTTTATGGGGCCTCGCGAACGGACTTACAGGAGCTCATATGACTTGTGAATCATAAGTAAATAGGCTTTTTTCAGGAATATTTGTTGAACAAATTATAGTAATGGTATGGGCGTGCCCTTGGTTGGGTATCTTTGAGAAGAACAAAGGTGATTGAACGTTGTTGAGACAAGCCCCTCATTGGCATTAGAGCGAGGAAGTTAACTTAGGACTTTGCTCCTGCTAAAATAAATTAAAAAGGGCTTATGACTTTTTTCTTTTATTTTAGGATAGGAGTACCGGGGGGAAAGAGAAGTACTCAATGATTCACCGCAATCAATTTACCTTTCTTTTAGACTAAAGTAGCAGAAAGTAGTTTACTAACAGAAAAGAGGTAATAGGTGGGGGGGGGGGGGGGGGGGGGGGGGGGGGGGGGGGGGGGGGGGGGGGGGGGGGGGGGGGGGGGGGGGGGGGGGGGGGGGGGGGGGGGGGGGGGGGG
>JAYMSE010000050.1:0-60433 GCA_036897945.1 Silene undulata | reverse complement strand
AATAAAATTGGTAATTGGTCACCCCCCCCCCCCCCCGATTCCAGCCCCCCAAGGTTACCGGGTGAGCATTAGCAAGTGAAGCAAGAACTTGATGAATGAACAAGCTTTAGTGCGTCGGGAGGATCTTGTGCTTAAAAATCTAATTTCAAAGCGCTTCTTTTGACAAAACAGCGTAAACCCCAGTATGAATACCACTTTCCTACTAAACTGGGACTTTATAATCTTTATTTTATACCACATACATATAATAAAATGCTTTGACCCACTATTTTAATTGGATATTGCATTTCGATCATAGAAAGATGGATTGCACATGGTCTTTGATTGAGGCTAACTGATCTCTTCCACTCACCAACGTCTAACTTCTCTCATAATAACTAAAGATTAAACTTCGTCAGAAAATGCTTTGACTTCGACGTCCGCGCTCGTCGAGATACTCGTTGTGCAGTCATTCGCGAAACCAGACTGAACTTCATTCCCATTCCTGCTAAAGGATTTTACTTGATCGCAAGCAATAAGCAATAGGGATTAAAAAAAAAAAAAGAAGCCAATTCATTTCTTTCTCCATTCGTCCCAACACACTCGCTACCTTATATGTGATGTGGCAGCTCAGCTGGCTTTTTTACGGAAGTCCAGAAGATAGATAGGAAAGCGTCCTTTATATTATATTTCACGAGGTAAAGTAAACTTACTCGAGCATACGCTGGACTCGCACAGGATTCTCGCCTGGGTAGTTTACTATTTTCCAATACAATGTCATGAAATGAAACGAGCCCATTGTGTTGTGTGCGCCAACGATCCGTGCCAATTGATTCGTGTCCTGGAAAGCTAGCTGTTGTAATGCTGGCCTGGAAAGAAAGAGGGTTCGCTCATCTATTTTAGGCTTCTGATTCTTAGACTTGGGATCTAATCCTTGCCTAACCAAAACCCTTATCCAACCTATGTTAAATGTTAAAGTAACGGCATAGCATATTAAATGGACGAGACTCGTCAACACAGTCGTTTCAGATCCCGTGTGCCCAGGTGCTCAGGCACCAAACCATATTACAATTACAGGAGTTTAATACAATACAGTCATAAGACAGATTAAAACATGTAACCAAGCTTTTTCTTTTAAAGTGAAAAGTCCAACGGCTCATTCTGCTTCCTGAAGGGGAAGTCTGGGCGTTTCACCTCATCTATGATCTGTGCTTCGCCCCTCTTGGATTCTAACAAGTCAGCTTTCCTATTACTCAGTCAAAGTAAACCTGATCCAAGCACCTTCTCATCTTACAGTCCTGTAACCTGTAAGAAAGTAATTAAACGCAAGGGAACCTCTTCCTTTCATTCTATCATATTCATAGAAGGTATAAAATTCGTCCATATGCCACAGGCAGAGACCGGCACTTCAACCCATTCTGATCTATAGTTCTATAGTACATTCCTATAATCTAATCCTAATCATTCAAAGAGAGGCCTGAGAGACCCGAAGGAATTGTTTTGCCCGAAGTCAGGCAAAGCCTACCCCATTCACTAGCTAGCGTAAACCGATAGCGTATAGGCAGCCACCAAGCAAAGATACCATTCAACCGCCCAACCCGCCCATCGAAACAAGAAACTGTCCAGTCAGTCAAATAGGTAAACCAGTTCACTTGGTAGCCCAGGCAAGTCATTCCCCTACTGCGGGCTAAACAAACGTCCTAAGGCTGTGGTTTTCAGAAAAGCCTTCGATGAGGGCGCCCTTTCTTAATAAGGTCCTACATATGTTCAGGGTTGTTTACATGCTCAAAAAAGTCTGAAGCGGAAGTAAAACTAGCTCGAGCGAATGAAAGGGGACTAAAAAACGCTATTTAGCGGGCCTGCGTAGGAATGTGTTGAAAGAGAAGGGTTTGGATTGGGTGGGAAAGGGATCTCCAAACATTCTAAATTAACTTTTACAGCAAGCAAGTCCCAAGCATCACATGTAAAACTCTTTATTTGAAGATATAAATTGAGAGAATTCCCGATCATTCAGAAGGTAGATGCAAATCTTATTAACTTCTCTTTCTCAATTGGCGATCTAGTTAGTAGGTGTAGAGCCCATGTTATCTTCTAGGTCAAGTTCGCCAAAAGAGATCAAATGTGACAAGCCGGAAAATTGGCGCAAGTCTGATCCAGTAATATTATATGAGTGATAGAGAATTTGTACTTCTTACAATTTAGGAACAGCCAAAGCAGCCTTTGATACTCTTTATAATGTGAAACCCGGTTCTTATTTATGTTTATGGATTCCCGAAATGCTTACAACCGGACCACCAACTGAGACTTCTTCTTACGTTCTATCTTTACAGCCTCCTTCTTTGACTGCATCTTCAACGGGTGCGCTAAGGGAAGTGGTGAGTAAATGGAACGATGTCTTTATACCTTGAAGGAGGTTATAACCTATAATCCACAAAGAAATTTTAAATGTAACTTCTTTTAGTAAGTACAAAGTCTTTATAAGACGGTTCGACGACCAAGGGCTACAACCGAACTCCTCGCCATCAAAGCAGTCAATCCGTGCTCCAACCAGTCAGTCAAGCGCAGCCGGCCAAGCATTTAACTACAGGCCTAAGAATAGGTGCGGCATGAGGCTTAGTTTTCCCAGTTTGCCTATATAATCTAATTCAGAAAAAAAAGCATCTTCCTTTGCTCAAGCGAGTATCCGACTTCAGTTCTAAGAAGAATTGAGCATATTTAAGTAGAGTATATAGGTGTACGTAACGATCGAAGTTCCCTTTATACGGGGCCTGCTGTCCACAAAGCCAACCGTTTTAATTTAGTTCATGTGACTATTTAATGAGCTGAGACCGCGTACTTCCTAGCTATGTTAGCAGGATTGAGCAGCTTAAACGCGCTTTCTTATGCTTTGAAAGCCCTTCAAGAAGGGACTCTTCCAGTACGTGTCAAACGAAACGAGGATTCCTCGCAAACAACCAAGTTATTTCGATCCTAGCCGTATAAAAGATAGCAAAAGATAGCAAAGAGTCAAGGCCAAAGAAACGGGTGAAGTATATATTCACGAAGACAATAAGTAAACTTCGCCGCCAACTCGTTACTTTCTTCGAGTGATTGATGGATCGTTACTTAAAAAGATATCGGGACAAGCCCCATCGGGCAAGCCAGTTCATCAGTCTACTCCAAACCAAAGGACAAACCTAGGTATAGGTCCTTCGAAGCCCCTTAGTCACAACCGGCTCAAGCGGAATCCCCCTTTATTACTTATTCCCATTGCTTGGTTTCTCGGCAACAAATTCACTCCATTCTTTCGACCTATTGCGAGTCACGGGGAATTTCTTTGCCAATCCTCTCTTGTTAAGAACAATGTAAGCTTGCCTGCCCTACTTTCATTCTCATGAAAAGCTATCAACTAAATACTCGCTTTTTCCTAAGGCTTGTGAACTCCGATGCTTTTGACTTTCTTCTTTCCTTATAGAATTGTTCAGTGAATATCTCGTCTTTCTTGTTATTGTGGAATAGAAAGTTTTTTGACCTACTATTATGAGTATGAGTAATAGAGGTAGAAAGATCCAGCCTTATACTCCGGGCCAGGCACCCAGGATCAGCTAAAGCCTTTGCTTCTGAATCTGAAACAGTAGCTTCGCCCCCTATCTCGATCTTGGTCACCGCTCGTGGGTAAATTTCTTTTAATTTTATTCTGCAAACCCGGTCCATAAATTCAAATTTTGGGTTGTGATCTCACTTGTCTTCTAAATTTACATTTTTATTTGATAGAATTCTATCAAATACTGAAAAGAAATCCTTTACCTGAACCCACGCTCGAGCATTTACTTATTATAAAAGCAATTCCGATCGATCCACTCATTCCGCCTGCTCAGGCATAAATTCATCTTTCTTTCCCTTTCCGGAGATTCATACAAGATAAATCCTCCCGTCTTAGCATGCACAATCAGCTCACTCCTTTAAAATATGGGAGTTGTATCTCGGGTTAGGAAGATTAAGCCTGATCAAATAATATTGAACGGGTTGAGTTTTCACGCTTTAAGTTTTGGAAACAATCAGCAAGAGTGGAATTTACTAATAAATTCTTTTAATTCTTACCGTCCATGATCCGCGAATTTCAGTAATGGTACACTTTAATTATATAATTATATATAAGTATAAGAACTGTTGCTATTCTCAAAAAGATACTTTTACAAGATATTTTGAGTTAGTATTACGAATCGGGCCAAGCTCTGAATGTGAGGAAAGTGAGTGAGAGATGAAAGAAAGGAGAAGATTAAGACGAACAAGAGAGGAGAAGAGATGAAGTGAGCATGTTTTAGTCTCTTTCCTAAGTTGACGCATTAGCAGAGAGAGAAGAATTCAAAAGATCCCAAATCAACCAAATGAGCCTGATCCAGATGCCTATTAAATCTAAAGAAGATAAGCTTTTGTTGGAGTTAAAGCAGCTGTTGTTGATTAAGTCATTGATGATAGCACAGATATCTAAAGGATTGAGCTCAAGTATAAGTTATGATTCTATGATAATCTCGTTACATATGAAATACTTTCTTAAAGGAACGAGCTCAGTCGTGGTGTATCCCCGAGAGCATACAAAAAGCCTTTCGCTCCCCTCGGCCGCATAAGGAAATCTTTAAACCCTATTCTCATCTTATATATTAGAGCATAAACTTTCCCCCTGGCCTTTTTCTCCCGTAAGACAGCCCAGCAGTGAGAGTCTGTGTAGCTCGGTTGGGTAATGAGTAAAACAAAAGAGGTCGAATTAGTCAAAAGCAAGGTGAATACGTACAAGGTTCTGAAAAGACTCTGAGAGGATAAGTCTTAGTTAGTCTGATCGCTGCTTTCTTATTCTCCCGCATCCCAGTCGACCCTACTTTTCCTAAGCTAGCGCCCCTTATAGCCTCCTTTTCTAAAAGTGAAAAGAATTATACTAAGGTAAGGATAGGAGAATTGAGGCCCTGTTCGAAGTAACCGAGGGCACCACACGCCACTGCAGCTATCAGAGATTAGCCTTTTGACTTCTGCCCTTAAGTTAAGACCTTATAAATGAGATTTAATCAAATGCATTGATCCGGCTCTACCTTTTGACCAAATTGTATGAATTCTCAATCTAAAAATCTAAGTATAAGTCAGAGAGGGTAGCTGGTGAAGGAGTGAAAGAGCTCTAGTGAATGGAGGTTAATTAAAGGACTTCTTAGATAAAGGGAGTTCAGAAGTAGGTTTCGCCACAAACATTCTTCCCTGCTTTACTATTACTAATAGATGTAATCTATGACAATGAGAGAGAACAGGGAAAACTTAGCAAATGACCCACACACAGGAAAAAGAGGCCCTAACAGCTCAGAAAAGAGATACCAGGCTCGCTACTAATGAAAGAGAAAGTTGAAACCTGTTTAGTTACTTCCGAATGATTGAGCCTAAACCTAGCATCTCAGCTTACTTAGTCAATGGGTAAGCCCATGAATGGAGCGCCGGTGGTGACTGAGGTGGGCCTTTGAAATAGTTACTCAAGAAGCATTGAACCTTAATCCCAGATCACTAAAAAGATTCTACCAGCTCGGTTATTTTTTTGCGACCCGAGCCAAGCCAAAAAGAATTCTATTAATGCTTGCCACTCGACGAGTCTATCTTGCTTTCATTTCAACGCTTTACCTCGATCATGAAGCAATTCTGATATGTCAACTCATGTTCCATGAATTAAACCCCCCAATTGAGAACACAAGGCGGTATGATATGAAGAAAGGATTCAAATCCTTTTACATGGAGCTTGTCCTAATTTTCAAGAGCATACAAATTTCTTGTTGTGATGATTAAACTTCGAAAAAAAGCTTTAATCAATAAGCCAGCCCACCCTTAAACTGGACGTGGACCTATACTACTTTAGATGTAGTACTATAGTGAGTCAAAATCCAATCAAGGAAATCCTACCAAAACAAAAGGGGTCTCAAAAGCTTATTCATACGGGTTTGGCCCGTCTACTGTAATACTTGAAAGACTGAACCTAACCTACTAACCTATAAGAACGAGGTGCGCGCGAAAGAAAGCACCGGTCTCGAATACAAGACACGAGGCACACGTTAGGGTTGGGCAAAGGCTCGGGAACCTAAAAAGAGGAATGTGAAGCATTCACCAATAAAGAAAGAGGGATTATTTGGCAATCATAAGTCTTTAGCCTTTGAGTTTAAGGAGTAGGAAAGGACATGGGTCTACTTTACTTTGTTCTTTAGTAAGTTAGCTAAGCCGGTGGGATGTTCTTGCATCTTGTTAGGAAGGGCTGGTCAGTTAAAGCCGGTCTTACCGGTAGTTACTCGCATCTTTCTTTGCTTCTTTCTTATTTGTATTTTATTACCTTGTATCTTGAAATGGATGCCTCTGTACTTACGTGGGGAGTTGAGACCCTTATTTGTTTATGGTAAGCTCGCTCGAATTAATGCGGCTGGAATTCTAGAGCACCTTCAGGGGGGTGAATCAGAGCTCTATAAAAGTTTCGTGGAAGCGTTTGCTGGTGAAAGTCTCACATCTTGTGGCTCACACTCTCTATTGAACTATTCCTTTCTATCTATAGTATAAAGTACTTATATTTTAACTCTTTTATTACACTTACATAATAGGCACGTTCTGCCCGCTCCATAAGAATTGCTGCCCCCGTGAAGGCTGGTTTTTGCTTTCTTAGAAACTTTTACTTTACTACTTTAATTAAATTACTTTTAAGTACTAAGGGGTGGCGTTCGAGCTGTTATAATAAGAATTCTATCTTCCTTCTACAATACAAGGGATCAAAGCCACATGAGAACTGTTCCTCATTAGCACCTTCCTCGAAGTATAAAGAAAAGCTATATCTTTGCAAGAGGGTACGGGAAGGGCACTTGGCCAAGAAAGATAGGAAGATTACGAAGCAGAACCTACCGATACATACTAGTCTTATGGCTAGCCCCCACTGATGATGACTTCCTTCCTAGCATCAACAAGAGCTTCATTGACAGCAACTGTCCACGTTACCAATCTCTCTCAACCAGGTCGGACGGTTTCAAACCAATAAAAAAAAATTTATGATAAATTTAAATTTCATGTGAAAAAAGAGAGAAAGAGATAAAAAATCGCGATTTTTGCATCAATTCCATTTGGAAGTGCTCTTTCTCGCCTAAGTTGGATTTTATTGACAAAAGCGAAAGACAAGATCTTTTTCTTTTTCTTGAAGGTCCTACTCACTCCCTCGAATTGTATCTTTGGTCCCACTCGCCTAGAGAAGAACGAGTTCCTGACTTTGCTGCCAGAACGAGAATAAGAAAGCAAAGTTAAGTGGTAGAAAATGCAGCTTTGGCCTTGCCTTATGCTAGCAAGTGTATTTTTTTTTTGAAAGAAGGCACCTAACGGTCGAGCGTTCTAAAGAACCATAGGGGCCTCATGAATAGACAGTAAGCTATGTCCAATTTCAGGTCTTGGAACCAAAGTTAGATATTTCCATTTTCGTTTAGGCTGAGATATAAGCAAAGGATGCACAGGATATCTCTTACGGATTAGGTTGTGGAGGGTAGTAACCCAAACCTTCTTTTTTTCGGAGACAGCAGCTGCGTAAGTTTCGTCGTAAGACAGGGAATACGTCAATAAAAAAGCCTTAAACTGCCTTCAAATGACACTATGCTTCTTCTTCCTGTTGTTTGGGCTACGTTCATTCCCACCTTTTTATGTAGGAGGCTAGCGTAATCTGATAGAATACGCCTTCTGCTTCCCCAAAGGCTGATCAGGACTAAAAAAGGGCTGGACAGGAACAAGACTTGACTGGATTTTGGTTAACAGCAGATATTCTAACTAATGTATATGTAGGTATGTTAAAGAATGTACATGATAAATAGTATAATAGCACAAGGACATATGATCTCCACTTCGTTCCAAGTGCTAGATGTGGCATATGTTAAGACTCACTGCCCTTACAGTCTTTGACTTTAGGAGGAAAATGCCTCTCTCTCCTCTCGCTCGTTACTTCGGCTCGCTACATACTTACACCCGCGGAAAAGCCCAAGTCAGCTACACAGCTACTTAAATTCATTCTTAAACTGGTAAGCCAGCTCCTTAACTCGATTCTAATTCTCCCGCGCCATCAACAGCTTCCACTTCTTATTCTTAATAAAATACTTTTTTTTAAAAAGTGCTGGTAATACAAGGATACGATCCCATTATGAGACCAATAAATTAAATAATGAGAATCCCGGGTGGCTTTGTCAACGAGACCCCTGAGGCCAATGCCGTCTCGAGAAGATCTATCTCTAAGCCTACGAGGCGAATCCTTTATTAGATATTAGACCGATTCCTCTCTTTGAATTAGGATATTTTTCAACCACTTGGGTTTCTTTAAAACATCTGATACAGAAAATGAATCTAATTTTAATTGACGAAGTTTGAATGTGCACTTTTCAAAAGAAATTCGCCAAAAATCTCATTATTAAGGCAAGAAATCCCCTTTTGACAGCGCAGGAATTCCTTCGCTTTTTTGTAATTGTAAGGCACAAGTGCATCTTAGTCCAATGCTTGGGTCGCAGGTAAGGGCGGGCTTACGTAGGAGTACAATTGAACAGATATGCGAAGTTACTTATTGAACTGTTCGAGGAAGACTCGAAGGATCCAATCACTCGAACATAGAGACCAATCGTGGCATGCAGAGCTTTTCTGGCCCGTACCCTCTTCGCTATCGCTTGAGCTAGTAAGTAAAAGGCCTCTTTACTGTCAGACGAGATAAAGGATGAAACGAGCCAGTTGTTACGAACCGACTTCTGTCTCTTCGAATGCCCTGCGACCGGGCCTTATTAGAGTGGGTCCTTTTTAATATGTAGTTTCTGAGCTTCTATAACAAGTGTTAGCATTCTCCCGTAAGGGGGTAGCTTACTCTAGCTCCAGTTAAGTATGCTTGCTTACTGCCTCCCCCAAGGTGGATAGGGACGAAACCTTATATGCATCCAGTCAATAAGCCAAGGAAGGTATGCTCACACAAGTGCAATCCCTTCCTTAATAGGTAAGTGCTAGCAAATAAGGAAGTAGGAGGTCATCTCACCCAACCAATCCTCCGGGAGAAAGATGGGCTTATGTTATGATTAGATGATTTATGTCTTTGTAGCAGCTGTTTAGATAACCTCTATAAGGGCACCGCGCAAGCACCAAGTCAAAATTTCTTTAGTCAGAAACGGGAACTGGGTTTGGCTCGACACGTAACTTTTTATATCCTCTTGACCAGGCTTAAGCAGCAGGATGCGCCGTATACCATTACTACAAAAAATATAAGGTTTGGCTTTCAATTCCCTTATTAGGTTGAAAGCTTTTACTAATCTGCTGCAGAACGAATCTCCGGAATCTCTGGATCTGACTTGGCCTCCTTTCCTCTGTTTCGAGGGAAGTTAAAAAAAAAAAAAGACAGCCTCATAGATTAAACTCGCTAACTAGTCGTCAACACCCTACTCGTTACAGCATTCTGCAAGTATTCTACTTGTTACCAATTTTTATATGTTTTGCATCTTAACCTCTATGGGAAGACACCTGTTTCAACAAGCAAGGGAAGCACAAAGACATACATAAACAGAGGCTAGATCAGAGGCATTAGCCGGGGAACATCCGCCATCTACTCGGCTTCTGCTTCTTCAATTAGCTCGCCAACAAAAACTCCTCAACTACCATTACAAGCGTTCGGCGTAGCCTACCCCGGGGAAGTTGCTCATTTTACCTCCTTAACAGGCTCGTTAATTCTAACTGGGCAAGCTAATCAATCAGAGCACCTGGACATAATAATTTTAGCAAGCAAGTTACCTTATAGATCCACAAGTTCACTCGCAAGCCCGCCTTAAATGAGGGTTCCGAAGAGCTCTGCATGCTGTGAGTGGGTAACGGAACACATTATAGGACCAGTAAGTCTTTTGCTAGCAGGACTTACATTCAAGCTTCTTTTGCTGCCAACTTACTTTAAATTTAAAACAGAAGATGGACTTTGCTGATGAACAGCAGGAATGGGTGGTCTCAATGAACGTCTTACATCGTAAACATAATCATATTCAAGAACCTTTCATATGGCCATGGAGAATAGAATTTGGTCCTTTGTTTGCATTCACGAGCGAAACGCCTCCTATTGATATTTCCCGATAACATAACATAAGCAAGGAGAACAAAAAGTGCGACCGTTGCAGGACATACTCCTTGTTATTTTCCTATATGCCAGCCTATAAGTAAAGGACATACCAACCGTGAAAAGGTATTCAAATCGGGTAACCAGTGGTGCCAATGCTGTCCCTCAGTCAGAGGAATTCCGCCCTTATGGCTGTTTTCGTCAAACACAAGAAATAGGACACGCCCTTGTGTAGGTTGTACATTAAAGGTCTCACAAAATTTAGCATTAAATAACAAGCTAGGCTAACTCTTAGAAAGTCCGATGTTTGCGTTTTCTTAGTTAATGTACTTGCCCATTAACGTGACCACAGGTTGTGCTAGCATCTGCTGCTGCGGCTAGCACGCGCGAAACGTACTTTAATATAGAGCTCAAGTGTTAAAGTCAAGAGCGCCGCCTTTAAACAAGAGGAAGAGAAAAGCGGTTTGCAATGTTTTATGATCTTGCTCTAGTAGTAGGTAGGCCAAAGGTTCCTGTCCAGTTATATACTTCCGGGCTTGTCAATACAATAATATAATGTCGGTAAGGGTCAGCAGACAAAGAGTAAAGTATAAAAGAGAATAAAGCTCCATGCAGGGCCAATCCAATCTCAATTGGCTCATTTGAAAGAAAGCTTTTATCTGCTCAGAGATCATAAAGCCTTTTCTATTTATAAAAGTTAAAGTTCGATAGAGAACAAACAATTACGGATGAATGAGAAAGGGATGAGAAGGTCGAAAGCGAAGTGTTAGAGTCTGTATGTAACTATTAAAGTTAACAATCAAGAAGGGAGAGAACCTGTAACTCACACAAATAAACATAGGATAGGGAGTATGTATAGATGTACTGAGAATAGGAGTAGCATAACTAGAAAGAAGAATACTAAAGTAAAGCGGCACAACCCGCGTATAAATCAGGCTCTGGAACAGAACTACTACATTCTAGCTAGAAAAACTTCTACTAAACACCCCCGGTACACAAGTCAAGCTCAAGAAGCACTACTTACTCCTAAGCTCCTGTGAATTCACTTCATGTGATACCCCAAAATATAAAGAATTTTTCTTCTCCGGCCTATACTAAGACTAGAAAGGTTAAAGTGCAGGCGCCTCCCGTCGTACTTATCTCTTTATTTAGATAAGAAGTTTCCTTGTGCTTAGAAAAGCTTGTGGGACTTTACTTTATACAGAATCGATCAAAAGATACTTACTTATATTCCTCTGTGATTGGCGCGAAAGCTTCTTTTTTTCTTATATTAGGATTAAGAGTATTAGGATTAGGAGCTTGCTGCTTGATAACACATAAACCATTTACCTTATGTTAAGGGCAGCTGTTGTGAATCAGCTTCAGGCGGATGGTAAGGAAGCAAGGTGAGGCGCCCGAGAATTCAATTCTAATGCATGAAAAGGAATCCATCTAGTCTAGTAGCATTAGATTTCTCAACTAACTGAGGGCGGTTTGAGTTGTTTTTTTTTTCTAATAAATAAAAGAATAAGACATCAATCATCTTCCTCTCCCGTTGAGGCGAGACTAGTCTTCTTCTACTGATTAAACTTTCCTTATTATAGCGTACCGGTAGAGTAGCTTAAAGGTTTATACGTGGATAGATACACAACAGATTGTTGATACAGTGGCAGACGAATGGAAACCTGGCTTCATTTACTTATAATCTTATTATATGACTGAACTTCCCGTCCTACTACTCTCGCTAACAGTTTTTTCACAACCGCCTACTCTGAAGTTTCACCTCTTTTTTGTTACTAAATATGCAACCTATAAAGGGCTTCTTCTGCCTAACCAACTTGTTGTATGCCTGGCCTTTTAGAACGTAAACTTTTTTTGCTAAGAGTTTACTCGCCAGTATTCTACTTTTCATTGTTTGTCAACTACCCTCGTTGCATTTGTTTCAGTTGCTCCTTTTACTACACTAATAAACTAAGTAAGGTTAGAGTAAGATGACTGGAACGCAGCTTTACTATGTTTGTTGTGAGCTGCTTAGTAACTGCGCATGGAGTTGGCACGGGGAAAGCCTGCCGTTGGCGTGGCTGTTGTTGAAGAAAGCCTCAAGAAAACATTTGAAAGTGGTAGTATTAAGTCTAAGTACAATACTAGCAACGCGCCCCCCCTTCGGTTCAGGGAAATGAGTACAAGCATTAAGGAGCTCGACCGACCCTTGATCCTTCCCCTAAAAAATAAGAATAGAAATTCTACGCATCTATTTTTTTTCTACCTATCAACTAACCGAGAAGGGCTTACCATATTCATATATGGATAAAGGCTCCGCGTCTTAACTCGGTCCTCTAACTTGGGCCTCTAATTCTTCTGGCTTAACGTATAAAAGCAGCTTAACAAAAAGGGCTAGCGCGCATCCTTAATTCATTCCGCAAACAGGAAAAAATCTTATTTGTTACTCACAAGTCATGCGAGCTCTGCATGTCGTCATTGGTCTCTGGGTTTGAGATATTAGACCAGCCAACTGCTAAGATGTCCCATAAAAAATCCGGAATTCACAAAAAAAGAATTGGTACTTTACGTGGATTCGTGCGAATTCTATCTTCTTTCTGGAGCAGCTGCTTCTTCGGCTCCTCTTGGGTTCGATTCTTCTCGATCGTATGAAATTGAAACAAGCTCTCCTCCCTCATAGGCTCATGGCTTCCTTGCTGGCGTGCGGACATACTAGAGGTTTTAATTTAAAGCGACTGTATCACCAATTTACTTAGTCGTTCATATACCCTGGTATGAAGCTTCAAACAACAGGACGAGTTATTAGCCCACTATGCTCTTTCACAGGAAAGGCCTAAACAGTACGCAGAACAGACGAAGTACTCATTTAAGTTGGTTGGGTCCTTGCTCGGACTATCCTAGCCATAAATACGAACGCCCTCTCCCTTATGTCGAGTCTTTCAATCCTCAGTTACGCTTCCCGACTAGTAAAGTCTGGATTCTATATCTGCTTCTTGTCTTTTGGTAATACTTAACCAAAACAAAATCTCACTTTCACTAGAAGCCGCCCCGGCATATCCTCAGCCGCATGAATAGAGTCTCAGACTAGTAGTTGGCACAACAAACAACCTTAAGCATATCTTCTACTGTGGGTTTAATGCTCACAGCATCTCTTCCTAACCAAATGAAATCTTGATTTGCTACTCCTGGGATTTAGGAGCTGTTGGTTACTTGCTAATTATGTTAGATCGATAAAGAAGTAAGTATTAGGAGCGGTAAACGGCGGCATTCCGCCCCAGGAATGGGTGCGCACCCAGAAAGAGGTGGTATTCATCAACAGGATCGGACAATTCAATCAGATGAAATAGGAATGGGCTCAAGTGAGCCAGGCTTCAATAAGAAAAAAAGAAGTAGGTTCTCCAATAGCAAGATCTCTTCCACCGGACAAAAGGAAATGGATCCTAAAATGTAAACAGGCACCAGAACTCCCTTATTAGAAAGAGAAACGCGGCACGACGGAAATGCATCATGGAACGCTTTACTATGCTAATTTTGAAAAATAAAAATCGGAAGAGAAGTAAACTCCTGCTCAAAAGGCCCTTTCCTCACCTTCTACCTTAAGGCGAGCCAAAAGATTATCTTTTATTCGAACTCTTTTTTCTTCTTCCTAATCCAGACCTCACAAACCAAACTTGCGAACATAACTTTAGATCATAACTTTAGATAGTGACTTCTATTAATTGGTAATCTTACCCAGTTTCAACCAAAAGAGATCCCACGAGATGTTGAATCCAAAGTCTGGACTCGAGTTGAAATTCTTTGTTGCTGCAATGGCAAGTGAAATCCCGGGCCTTGAATCTGGGGACAACTAAACCCCTTTTTTCAAAGACTTAGGTACCAGCGCCTTCATTCTTCTTGTTAAGCATGCGTTCGAGCTCCTCTCCTTATACTCTTTCTAAGAATACCCGTTGTACAAAGAACTGCACTGACAAGACCAGACATTCTGCCGCATATCCCACCTACTACTTTGTTTCGTTTTTTTTTTATTTCGTCGAAAGTATAGGAAAGCTAAACCTGCGCCTTAGAACTTCCTGATTGATGACAGCACAGCTACGTGCTGGTAAGGCAAGAAGGGGGAAGATAGTCTCCGTCTTTAAGTACAGATTCTGAAAAGAAAGGACTCCTAACATAATATAGGGTTGTCCAATTGGAAGATCCAATACCCTTATTTCATTTCGTTAGAAAGAATGTTGGCACGCAGATAACGACCGACGAGTGCTCAACTAGGAGAGTGATCTTGAGTGTGAGATTCAATCTTCTGATTAATGTTGATGTGGCTGGTCAGTCTCTAGGAATTGTCCTTTCTTATTGCAAGGGTTCCTGGGAAGAGCCCGCGTGCTTTCTTACGAGACCCGAACCCTTTTTGGTTTTCTTATGATCCAGGCAGTGGAAGAGCCTCATTGGACTCTGAGTAATCAGATTACCGTGACAACCAACCATAGGCTACAGCTAGGGAATGATGACAGAATGCTTGGGTTCCTTAGACCCTTTATTTTGGAAGAAAGGGGCTCGTTTCAAATGTTCAGATGTTCAAATGAACGAGTACAACGAGAATAGAATGTTGGCTGGGTGAATCCAATGGGTCTGCCAGTGGCACGGAGCGTAAAGTCGCGGAGCATGTAACCCTTTCTTTTTCTTTTCCTCGAACGTGAGTCAGAAGAATAAGAACAAAAAAAGAATCATTTCCAAAGCCAGAAGAATTGGCAATCGGTTGGGCAATTGATACCGATGAAGATGCAGTCGAAGCACCAGATTCAGTGGAAGCTTTTGTTAATGAGTCCACCTATTAATTTCATTCTACATTCCGACTACGAATCCTTGAAGGATTACTATAGAGATGACGTTGATTTCGGAGTAATATATAATATATAAGGAAAGAAAGTGAGTCCAGGATGTTTAAAGATTATATTCGATAAGATGGTTTTTCCTTTTAAAGGGAAAGGAATCCTCTGTTCAGTTATGTCTGCCTAAACACTCTATTCGGGAAGCTCGTGGAGAAGGGCTGGCCTGTTACTTCGGAGTACAAAAGACGTTGGATTTTTTGCGATAGCATTTCCATTGACCTAGGATGCAAAGGTGATGCTCATAACATTGTGAGTAAATACTTGACGTGCTAAGTATCGAAAAAAGCAGTTTCAAGCCAGGTGAGCATTAATATTAGAACAATTTAAAACAACCTGCCGGCTTGTTACGAATTACAAAACCCACACTCCCTTCAAGATCGGAATAAAAGACTCACGCCAGCCTTTCATGTATACTTCTGCTTTTTGGTGAAAGTTATGCTTTGTAAGTTTCATAAAAATAAAAGTAAGACTTTGTTAGTGTAGTCAATAATAGGGTGAAACACCTTAGGAAAGACTCGTGCTTTTAGTGCGTGCACCAACTTCAATTGCCCTTCTTGTCTTTACTACTGGAGCAGCTGCATCGTCTGTACGTTGGCTTCTCAACTTACAGTTGGCTTTTGATTTGACAAAATTTTTCTGGCGAATAAACAACTTAGCGGGGACTTCCCTTAATAGCAGGCCCAAGAAAACTAAATTAAAGAAACTCTTTCTCACCATGTCGCACCTGACGAAAATCTTTTGTATAGAGAGCGAGCAGATTGTATTCGCCATATTCTTCGATAAGTAGTTTGCTATCACGGAAATCCCTATTCGAAAGTTCGAAAGGAAGGAGAGTAGTCCACGAAAAAACCTCAAACAAAAGAAAGAAGAAAAAGAGTCTACTTAATTAAGGATACCGTGGCTTAAGTACGGTCTTGGTTTCTATCCTTCCTTATCTTAGAGTAAGGTAAAGGTGCGGGTAGTTTTTATGGGCCCAAACAAAGTCTTTCTTACCCAAAAAGAACTAAGTTAGTAAAGTGGGGACCTCGTTTCACTAAGAAAAATGGCAGAATGATGAAAAATAGCGAGTTCCTTGTTTGGATTCTCCCTAAACCGCCATATCCTATTATACCCATTATATAAATAAGGGATTTAGACTCATTCCCTTTCCACTCCTTTCTATTCAATTAATAAAGCTCTTTCACCTGCTCCACTAGGAAAAAAGCTGCTCCCGAAACTGTGCCTTATGACTCTAGGCTCTACTTATGGTAAAGCTTCCCCGTCCTCGATGCTATTCGTGGGAATCATCTTCAATCCCTTATAGCTTTAGGACAGGACACATGCGGAGCGCGGGGCAGGCTTCTTTCAACGCACCTCTTATCCTTGCATTTTTATGAACTGCTTTCTTCTATACTTTAGATTTTTGTTATGGCTCGACCTTTGCTTTGATACCTCTCGCTCTGGAAAGAATCTTTCTCGATCTCTTTTGGCTTCTTATTCTTCCTCTGGATATTTAGATTGAATTCTTCCCTTTTGGTATCGCTAGAACAAAGTGGAGATCAAGTTGCCGAATAATAACGAACGGTAAGAAGTAGAACTTCCTTATGATTCTGTGAATGCGGATTCACTTTTCGTTTTGCTGATTGAACAGCGCGAATGTCCTTCCGCTATAAAGAATTGCTCATCGGTAAATGCCTCTGCCTTAGCTCCTTCTCCCGCTCTTGTTGATCCCCCCTTTCTGGTGCCACACCGCAGGATGACTTTGGTTGGTACTGGCTTAGTCATTTGAGTAGTTTGTTTATTGAAGAGCTAGCTTTTCTTTCATTCGACTGACTTGGCACAAAGAAGAGTCTTAAGTCCGAACTTAGCCCTCACCTCTACATTAAGAAAGGCACTACACAGGTTCCCTGGTAAATTTGATATGAACGGGAGGGTTCCTTTATAAATACAATTTCAATCGTAAGAATTTCGCTAAACCCGCTATTTTCGACATAAAACGGCCAAAAGGGCCTTTTCTCTACTAAGCAAGCCAAAGTTTTCTCCTGTATTAGAACATTTGATTTCTGTTTCAAAGTTTAAAGGTAAAGATATAGGTTTAGCCCAATTAAAGAACCATTTGTGATCCACCTTTATCAAACTAGAGGTGATCAGAGAGTTTTCGGCAGCCGCCCAGCGCATGTGATTCAATATGGGCTTTGTCCAAAGCACGTGGATTGAGTTTTTTTATCTTTGTGATATATAAGAAAGATGATTAAATGGGAACTCCTATCATGTCAGAATGCAATGAAGGCTGGGCTTAGGCCCCCCTTTGATAGACTAGATGAAGATAGCCAGCCAGGCCTCAACCTCTCCCTTGCGCGAGGCAACGAGAAGCGAAACAACTGTCCGGAAATAACCTCCTCCCTGTGTGAAAGGATCCCCGAGCAAGCAACGATAACAGGTTGCCCCGGTATGATGTACTTTAGCCTGAGGATCGAGACTCTGACTTTGATTTTTCTAAAGACTAAAGACAGTTTATCTAAGAGAGTCCTTGAGTTGGGTTTCTAAGATTTAAGAAAAAGTTACTGGTTAGTCATTCTGTCAACATTTTCAATATTTATACGCATCCGTCTACTTAATTTTATTCATAAAGACTCGCCTAAAAACAGGATATGTGGGACTGAGTTTAGCAATAGGGCACTGATCCTCTCTTTCTACAACTCTGGAAAGGCAGCCCGATCAATCTATAATTGCCTTCCTTTTCTCGACAGCATTCCAACCGCGAATCAATTGCTCAATAATTCGATCCGCTACGCACCGATCGCACGTTGCTTTCTACCACACCCGAAGTTTTTGCCAAAACATTCCTAGAATTTAGCGCCGGATTCCATTGATATAAATTGTATTAATATCTTTATCTCATTTTAAAAAGAAGAGCTTCCACGCCAATCCGAGTTCTGAACCTCAACTAAAATGGAGACAAGCATAGTCTTCCTCTGGTAAAAGAGATCCGGTACAGCTAAGCTACTGCTGAAGCGGAACCTTCTATCATATATTCCTGGTATATTTCTGAACAAGACTTTCCTGGGGGGGAAAGACGCGATACCACTTGCTCAAAATGATGGAACGAGCGGAATTGCTTTTTTTTTTTTTTTTTTAATTTATAATAAGGCGAGAGGAGCTCGAAACGACTCGCCTTGCTTGGGCTTGGGGTTGCCTTCACGCTTTCGTCACTTCTAGGTTAGGGGGTAGATTTGGGATCAAATCCCATTATAAACCTGATCAAGTCTTTGAAACACATGAATCTACTGGGACCCATTTTCCCCGTCCCTTCCAGCAGTAGAGGTAACTGGGGATATAGCTGTAGAACCTATGACAGGATTTCCTATCCTTCCAGTTGAGCCTCTAAGCCAAGGCCTTTGGGTCATCTTTCTTAAAAAAAGGAAAGAAGCCTTAATTAAAAAAAATTCCGCGAAAGATTGTGATATTTCTAAGATAGTCGCTGGTCGTCGAGACTTGTTTGTAGCACACTGGCTTTCAATCTTGGTTTCAAGCGCGCAGGAATTCCTAAGTCGCCTTTCTCTGTGTCCTCTTTTCTTTAGGTTCAGTTCAGATGACTCTCTCAATCCGAGGCGAGGTCGGACTTTTTTTAAGAGGGAGGGAAGATTCTCCTTTTAATTTCTTGCTAAACAAGGTGAACTTATCCGCCATACATTATTATGGTTGTACATTAAAAATAAAAAATTAGAAGAAAAGTGAACGAGTGTGATCAGTGGGCTTAACTGAGAATCGATGCAGGGTTATTATATTAATTATAAAGTTTTCTGGCCTAGGTCGATGCCAAGGCGAAAGGGCAGGGCAAATAATGACATTAGGGAGATTGGTGTCGCTTGTCAGACTCTTTCGTTGAGTCCGCGATCATAGCTTAAGAAGGACTTAAAAAAGTAGACAGACAGAAGGAAAGCACCTCTTTTAAATCGGATCGCCCTGGCGAATGGAAGAAGGTAGCAACTTTCGCCATAAATTATAGGGAAAGGCAATACAATATTAAAAACAAAGAACACAAGGCAAGCGGACTGTCCTCCTTTACTTTACTATAAATACGTTGAAAGCAGTTCCACAAAAACAATAAGACAGGCGAGGTCAAGACGAAATTGTTTCAAAATAAAATTAATTTATGCCGCGGGATGGACACAACAAGTAGCTCTTCCTGAAGAAAAAAAGAGAGACTGCAATGACATTGTCTCCTTTTCGACCACAGGTGCAGGGTTGCTTCTAAACGATGGAACGGGTGTAAGGAAAAGGGCCCCGTTTGCTTGCTCGGGACGAAGCTCATGTAACTGCTTTCTTATAATTATAATAGGGATTTAAGCCTGACTTCCCCCGATTAACTTATTGCTTTCAAAAAAAAGTACACTTTCGGTAGAAATTGTTCGGGAAGGAGAGAGTGGCACTTTTTCCAGGACCCGGTGGATTGTGAGAACATGAGAAAGAATGCAAGCCATTTCCACAACGTGATAAGAAATTCAGCCGAATCACGCCCAAGCAAAGCAAACGAATGAAATAGAACGCGCAGCTTTAGCCGATGCTGCCGCCGGCAAATACTCTGCGCCCCAAAAATCTCAATCTTTTTTTTATGGTAAAGGACCTGATAAGAAAAAAAGTGGGAATTTCGGCTGTTAACATTCCATCAAACTCTTCTTCTTCAAGTGTGGTGATTCCCTTACTCTGATTGGCCATAACTGTATGTAAAGGTATATGTAAAGGAGAGCTTTCAGAATTTCTCTTAATGAGAGTAGTATGATTTCAAGACTTCCTTGCCTTAGGATTCCCGCTGTGATGCACAACATTGCTTCTGTTAATTATTAATAAGGCTACCTTTTTTTTTTTCAAGTCTCGTTATTAAAGGATTCTTGTTTGAGTCCAAAAGCGCAAGCTGGGTTTGACCAATTTTAGAAACAGTTTCCTCCTTACCATAGGATTTCTTGGAAGAAATTACTTTCTTGTACCCCAAAAAGCACCGCAGTAATCCACTTGCGTACTCCAGAATTGGGTTCTACACAGTTCGGAAAGAAGCAAAAGGCTTAGAGCGTCAGAGAGCGTATCTCCAGAGATTGGTGCATTCGAACAGAGCCAAGGGAATTCCGTATCTAGCAAGGAGGACTAGTTTCACCCAAATGCAACCATCATATCTTTCCAAGGATTCATACAACCCAATCTCCGAGTCAGTAAGAGGGCTTTTTCCCGGGAATCCTCAAATAAAGTCTTATTAGTGAGATCTTTCTCGCACCATCGACCCGTCGTCTCCTCCTTTAAAGGGGACCTGACATCAAAGTCTTTTTTTTTCTGTCGCAAAGATCGAGCTCTCTCAATCGCTTGAGCTGAATCGCTTCTTTAAGCCCTTACCGTTTGAATTTTAACGAGTGGCTACATAAATTGGTCAACTAAGCTGTCTTAAAGAATAGCAAAAAGGTAAACTTGCTTTTTTAGTGCCCCAAACGAGAAGAGTCTCAAAAAAACCCTTGAATAAACGAGGAGAATCCACATTAGTAAAGCAAGAAAACGGCTCTATCTCGCATTCGTTTTGTCCTTTTCTCAGATTAAAGATGTAAAGTAGACTATCAAGAAGAGCCCTCAGGAATAACTTTGTAAGGGTAAGGTCTTCATCGACCTTCTCCGTCCTTTCTTTTCTTGACTTTACTTTTTCGTAGCCTAATCCTTTATCTTTAGTTTGAATAGGCTTTCGAGAAGCTTTTTTGGAACCCTCCTTCGGTCTCTTCCTTACCTTAGAATTCTAAGACTAAGAATGGTAGTGTTCAGTTCTTGCTTGGGAATAAAGCACCCCTCGGTTCTAGGTTGGAACGCCAATAGTAGCATAGTTGCTTACTTTCTCTTACGTATTACTAGCTAGAGGCTTTGAAGCTGGTATCTTTACTTCACTTATGTCATTAAGCAAGGTGTAAGCTAGTTGCTCGCTTCGTAAAGCTACGCTCTTTTCATCCTTCTATGCTTACTTCTATGCTTACTTCGGATCGATGACTTTCATGTTCAGTATTGTTAACTATTATAGCGTATTAAGTAAAAGTATAGTAGGATGCCGTCCCTTCGGGACTACCCGTAGCTTCGATTCTTTAATCTCGTGCAAGTTAGTTTGTGGTTGTATTGGCAGCATAAGTGCTTTAGGTGTGCGTTGACCGTGCACTCTGCCGTCGTGCAATTTCGTATGTATGATAGAGGTGGTATGTTAATTGACCTCACTGCTCCTGGTTATCCCAAGGGTTTAACGAGTGAAGCTATGATCGTACCGGATGATGGTCTTCTTCTGATGCATAATATAATAGTATAGGCGAAGCAGTCTGTTCTCGCCTATCAATAGATAGCAGGTTGCTTCCAAGCTCAAACTAAAACTACTTTTTCTTGTTATTAATAAAGTGTTATTATTTCTTCATGTCAATCCCAGTAGAGGAAGATTCAACAAGAGAAGGATAAAAAAAAATGGATAAGTCTAATGGAATCCGAATGGGTGAGACGGTTACTACCTTCAAGACTAAATAAAGAAACCAAGAGGTCTAACCTACCCCCCGTTTCGCCCCGATAAGCCTCAACTGAAAGACGCTCGTTAGAATATACATGCTAACAGCAATAAAAATTAAAGTTTTTGGGCAAGAAAGCAAATAAAGTTAAACCCGCCCTTTGACGCCAAAGGATAAGAGCTGATTGCTGGCGATGACTTAGTGAATCTATGAAAAAAAGTTTTCGATTAGGGTTCCGCCCAAATCGAACGCAAAGCCAACGAGACTTTGTTTTATTCAAAGGGAGAACTTCGTAAGGTAATCGAAGTAAAAACTGTCTTCTCGAGCTGTTGAGAACTTGGAATCTCTAAACGCTTTCACCAGTTAAGGAAGCCACTTTATCTTTTTTTATTATAGGGTGCCACGTCAGCCTCTTTAAGAACATTCACTACTGAGACATTACTCTCTTTATCGGCTTCCTATGTTACTATAAGAATGAATAGAGATGATATAAGGTTTATCATTTGTTAAGGTTGTTAGCAAAGTACATTAAGGTTTCTACAGGAATTGGATGGACAAGACAAGGTTACCACCAAAGGTGTGAAGAAGCTCCCCTTCTAATTATATTATATGATACGCGCGGTACACCCATTCTACTTCTTAAGTTTTCCATTAATATTTATTCTAATGCCTGGCTTATAGTTTACTCTAACTAAACAGCGTACTCCGAACATTCTACAACTGTTAACATTCTACTCCAACATCTGGATCGTCCCGGGAATACTCTTGGTTGGCATCGATTACACCTGCGCGTTTCATTCTTATCTTACTTAAGCAAAGAAAGAGAAAGCCTTATTTAAGGTACTTAAATTTAGAGTATTTCACTAGTATTATAAGGGATTCACCTTCCAATAAAGTTATAAAGCTTCCTTATACTTTGGAAACTACAACTGATGATGTTTAGTAAGACCAGGAGCACCCTACTAGTAAATTTTATTAGTTGGAGGCCCCGTGCTTGTTGTCTTTAGTAAACAACCCTCTTTAAACAAAATAAATAGGAAGGTGTCAACTAATATTTGCAAAAGAATTCTTTCTAAACTAAAAACAATATGAGAAGATAAAAAAAGATGGCTCTTGCCTTCTTATACTTAAGAGAACTGGCCAGGCATGATGAATGGGCTTTATGCTTTTATATCCGAGAAGAAAAGTTCTAACGAGTCTCTTTCTACTCAATTGATTCGGCGAATTTCCTCGTATAACTCTTTCTTTTTTAAAACATTCTGAGCAAGCTGCTGCCTATTTGCCCTAGCTTCTTATCGCGATAATGCGGTAATTGGTGAAGTTATCTATCACATTATAGTTCGAATGCTCGTTCTTAGTAGAATAGGTAAGTAACTGTATATAATGGGTTAGCTGGTAAGTCTACCTTACTCGTGAGATAGACTTAATAAAAATCCTTATTTATGCTGGACCTGCTGTCCTAAAATATTTTTGTTGGATGTATCGGGCTCAAGAGATTCCGTTTATATGTGATGTGCACCTACCCTACTAAAACCTTCTCGAAAAAAATGGTATACCTGTCCAGCCGCATTAATTTTTATAATTAGAGAAGTAGGTCCGGTTGATCTTCCACGGACATCTTTGCTTTTACTTGAACTGCCTTGCTTCTTTCTTCTGCTAGCCATACTAGTAAAAACTAGTAAAAGGACTCGAATACTTAAATCCCAAAAGTCAACGCGGACCCTTACCACACTTTTTATTCGGTACAGACACAACGTTAGCTATGCTACTTGCTATCCTACTCTTAGACTTTGCGTCACCTTGGACGAAGAAACTCTACTGCGTCTTCTTTATAATAAAGAGCAAAGCATAGAGATAGATCTTAAGTATAAGCATAAACGGAAGACTCTTTTACTTATACTTAAGAAGTGTCTTCTTCAACAAGCACAAATGTGTAAGGCGTAAAACACGCTGCTTTATATAAAATAAGCGAGTAGCACCAAATGCATTCTAAAAAATAAAAGCATAACTTGTCTTTAGGTGAGCCGAGGTAAATCCTTGTCATAGTCCATTGCTTGTTTTCTTATAAATGAGTAGACAGCTCCACAAAGGATCGTTGGTATGGTTATCTCATGCAAGGATTTTATTTCTCTTGCTTGGCTTTCTTCCATTCTTCTTTGATATTGATGTTTAAACACTTTCAGATGAGAGCAATGAATCAATTGCCCTTATTATATAGATAAAAGACATTCTCTTTCTTCCCCATGAGCAGCTGTCTTCTACAGAGATTAATTATCCTTGTCCACACTTACTACTGACGACTCCTTGAACTTGAAATCTTGAAAAGGTCTATGCTCGACGAACCCATTTATTATGCGATGGAAATGCATAGAGAGTAGAGATCACCAACGGTAAAAGCACTCTGATATCGGAATGAAATGAGTTGTGAGATCCTCTTCTGAACTTGCTTGTTTTGCCTTCACCTTGTTCGTGAGCAAATTCCATTCCATTTCAAATTAAAGGGAAGCAAAGGAAGCACATTTTATAGTTACGTGACCCCCATACCCAACGATTGGTTGTTCCTTCCGAGTTATTGAATCCAGCTTTGTCCAGTCGCATAAAGCATCTGTGAACACTGAGCTAAGAGCCGGCTCACCAATATCAAACTCGCTCCTCACATCCAGAGATTAAGACACTTGCATCCCATCTTGCGGACAAAGGATAGGAAGAGCCGTTTTGAAGACGCGGTTTCGAGGACTAGGAACCATGACAGCTGGCCATTGGAACACCCGTCTTTTGTAACTCAGCTGCTGCGTCGGTTTTGGGGTTTTTAGCTTTTGGGATAAGGCATATGTCGTTCGAACGTAAACAAACAAGGAATTAAGGCATTCGACTAAAGGAGAGGAAGGCAAACACCCTTTGAACACACACCTTTTTATAAAGTTGTAAAAACTATAAGGAAAAACTTACTGTTTTTATGGTAGAATTAAGGGAAAGATTACGTATCAAAACCAAGCAAGGTTGGCCGTGCTCTTTTAATCTGGTAATCGGAAGGAGAAACTTACCGCTATAAGTATGTATGAAGAAAGTGTGGCCACAAGCGTAGGCATTAAGTTTGGCTTAGCCTTCTCTAACCTTGAAAAAATAAATGAGGAAAACTAGTAGCACCCTATGATAATATAAAGGTTACCTCTTGGATTGGATAAGTTACCTTGGAAAGGTAGGTTGAAAGTTTGAATTCACGGTTGAACTCGTGAGATATTTGAAAAAAAAAAAGCATGTTCATCAGGAGCATGAAAACGCAGTCCAAGAAGAAGATGCTCTTGGTTTAATTGCTCATGACAGCTTTGACCGGTCCCGGAAAGGGTACCACCTTTCTTTATATGAAGGCTTTCATTGATGAGTTGGAAGGTTGATGATCAATTTTTACTTCGGCTACTTTAATCTTTAATCTGCGATCATCCGTGGCTTTAGTTACTCCAATCCATAAAAATCATTGGAGAGAAGGGAGACTACCTTTTTTATCCAGCACCGCCTGCGGGTGAGTGAGAGCGGGTTACCGGCTTTTAGGGAACGGGAACAAGGAGAACAGCTTCTTGTGATTCTGAATGCGGATCCGCTACATTTTCTTACTGCTTCTGCTCCCGCTTTAGAAGATTGATGCGCCAATTTCACGGGATGAGTGGATTGATGAGTCGCATGCACAGGAGCGTAGCCTTTCTTTTTTTAAAGAGAAAGGTCAAGCTAGGACTATTGGACTATTTTCGTCAAATCGAGATAATTTTGCTACACCAAGGCTTCGAGATACCAAGACCGTTAGAATGATACCAAACACCTGTTTGTTTAGGGACGGTAGTTACGGATGCTTCATCTCAGAATAGAGGGTCTCGTCCACCACCATTTGCGGCCAGATGGCTAGAGGATTGGGCTCGATCTAAAAAAAATATGGACGAACTAAATTTCTTCATGGCAGCTCTTTTGACGAAAGAACTAAAATACTACACAAGGTGTCGAATCTAGGTTTATTTAGTTTAAAGAAGTCCGCGGCTTACTATCTATGATTGTGCAACAGATATCATTGGCAGAACAACGAGTCCCGTTAACTCATGAACGAAGATCCTCAACAACATGTCTTTTGTTTGCAGAGTGCATGGGAGCTGCAGTCCCTCTACCCGAGGAAGGACTAGCTTGAGGTCATATTTGATGTAAAACCCCGAATGCCAGTCCTAAGTCCTGAAATCGACCATAGCGCCCTTTCTCATATACGTTACACTAGAATGTTATTTATTTAATTGAAGATAAGCTCCTTTCTTTCCTGGCTACGCTAAGCAGGCGGATGCATCTATGGCAACACAACCGAGAGCATGGGCATAGCGAGCAGATTGTCATGATAGATTGTTTGGTTAGGCCGCTTATGATCCTCTCCTTAAATAGGCTTCTGCCCGCCAATATCTAACTAGCTCTCTTGAAATCATATCGTAAGGTGCTGACACTATACAGATGCCAAATCCAGCTTAAACTAGAAAAAAGAGCAGCAGCGGCTGATTGTGGTTATGATAGGTAAAGTGTTGTGAAAGTCCTAATGGGTTAAAGCGAGTAGTTCACTTATTCTTCATGTTGTTTAGGACTAGAAATCCTTTTTACCCACAGAGTGGGGAGGGTCTTAATCTTGCATTTTTTGGTTTTTGCCATCGATATAAACGAAATCGAGTGGAGGACAAAAGGAGTAAAGGGTGGGTCCTTTTAGGGCAGGCAGGAAGGCAGCCTTTCATACCACTACTTGACTTTGCATTCTTCTTTTCTAAATCTCGTTTCGTAAACTCCGTTCTTCCCATAGGGGCTACGCGGACTTGGCCGCGGATATCTCATATGAATGGGAATCCTCGACTCACGCTTTCCTAAAACAAGTATAAGTTTGAATCGAACAAAAAGAAAAGCCAAAAGAAAGATAGATAGTGTATACAGCAAGCGAAGTTTGAAGAACCAAGTCGCATTAAGCCCATTTATAGACTCGAACGCTATCGAGAGGAGAGAAATGAAAGACTCATAAACGTTTGGAGAAAACCGTTTGGCTTGAACATTCATTAAGGGGTATGCTGCGCTACTTTATCTAATGAAAAGTTCTTCTTTATCTTTCTGGACAAGCACGGGCGTATCCAAGCCGGGGGTGAGATGAAGCCTATATAGTCTATCACGGCAAGCGATCCACCAGAAGATCTTGTCCGCACGCGTCCAGGAAGGGAAGCTTCATTTCAATCCAAGTCAGACGCATTTTAGTTTGGTACCGCCGCAAGAGACGTTACCCGTGAAAATGGGGAAAACGATGCCATCGGGGAATCCGCAGGTCCCATCTTACTCTCAACTCAATTCTTATATTACTTATATAATATAGCTATATTTTAATGATTGATGGCCTGAAAGACAGGTAAGACACTAAGCATAGGAGGAGCTCCGCTCGGACGGCAGCAGGGTTGGGAAAAAATGGGTTTAATGAGAGGAGTGCCCACATAAAATAGGACGAGGAGTATGCCTTTCTCGGGGCAGATTCTATAAAAGCATATTGAATAGGACACTTACCTTAGTCAGAAAGGGCAGTTGCGTAACGTTTAGAATCGGGCTAAGCCGTAGTTATCACGAAAACAAGTCGGATCAATCTTACTTAGCAGACAGGACATAACTGTTCTAGGGTGTGGTTGATGGTTTCATCGTTAGATGTTGCGAGCGGGGAATAAAACTTTTTTCCTATGCTTCCGATCCCACAAAACTAGTTATATATTGCAAGGCTCGACTCGTAATAAAGGATCCTTTTCTTTTACCGTTCGTGATCCACGTCTATCTCCTTATTGCCTTTTATCGTAACTTTTGGCGAATCCTACCTTTCAAGTCGAAAGATATAATCTAATGGCTCGAGTGAAAGTGAGAGGTGCACAACTTTTTTCGGATAACAAGCGAATTGGCCAAAGAAGCTCTTTTTTTTCTGTTGTGCTATTTGGCTAAAATGACTCTCTTGCAGTAGGCCCAGCTTTAGTCGAAAAAGAAAAAAGCATCTCTGCGCTTTTTTTTCTATATGACTTTCCTAAATTGTACCGAGATTGAGCTTTAACAGTCTCTCGATCTAAAGTAAATGTGTTATTTAAGGATGTATAAGCCTTTCTTGATCTCGCCTGGTGTCGAGTATTGCATTCATCTCCTACCCTCTGATTAATAATTGATGATTCTCATACAAGATAATGGGAGTTTCGCGGACTTCTTAAATTAAGACTTTCTTTTTTAATTTTTTTAATGGGGAATTCGTCCACTAGGATCTGCCGGCATCGTAGGTTAGCTGAAGTCAAAAAAAGTCTTAGCTTAAGTCACTCCTCTACTCTTCTTTCTCTTGTGACTTCTCTTGTCTTGCGCTATTCTTCTTTAGTGAGCTGTAGCCTCGCCCCTTCTCCTCTTAGCAGCTTGTTACTGATATGCGAAAAGAAAGTCTTAATTTAATAAAACCCATTATTTTACGGCATTCGGCCATTTTTCTTAGTGAATCAGGATTTTCGAATGAAACTTTTTAAAATCATAAAGAATGCGGTAATTTTAGGTATGACTTCCCCAAAAGCAAAAAGTGACAAGAAAAGCAAGCGGATTTTTCCATGCAAGTAATCCGACGAAAGAAGAAGATAGAATCGATGTCAATGAACGAAAAACTTTGGGAGATGTTGATCATGACGGAATTCTTGTCAAAGGGGACCCATTGGACATGGCATGGCTTGGACAAAGCTTCAATTGGATGAATCCTATAATGAATATGTTTTTTCCTTTTCTGATTTAGTAGGCGGAAGCCATTTGAAAAGAGCTCGTGTCTCGTGTTTCGTTTCGGATGTTGAAGAACGAGCGGCAAACCTCTTAGAAAAAGTAGACTTGCAAATACCGTCTGTGAAACATCTTACTCGCTCCATATCTTGCACTCGTTCCATGATCTCCGAAAAATCGGGAAACCTGCCCCAAGTAGGGGCTAGTTCATAAGCTCGGTTCGAAGGCAGTGAGTCTTATTAATGAGACAGAAAAGCTATAATACTAGAACTTTTATTGGCCGTTATCACTTAAGGGTAGCCTTCTCCCTGTCCGAGCGAAAGAATGAAGCGAGTTGTCAAACATTCGAGGAAAGCCATGTTAGAGTACAAGTCATACCAAGGCACTATATGGGGAGTTACCATTAAACCTTTTTGGAGGAGGTCGTTCTTAGGACACTACAAAAGTATCAACTCCAGCTTTTCCTATACGGAACTGTCTGCCGGAGGCCTTTCGACATTAAGAAGAAGAATGTCCGGGTAAGGCCCTAGCCGGCTTAAACCAAGACTACGGCTGCTCCTTCTGTGGGAGTTTTTTTTCTTCGTCCTTACACCGTAATCATAATAAAGTTGTTTTAGACTAAATACAGGTTGAGAACGCGTCCTTCTAAAGGTCCCAGTGAAACCTTGAACGTGAATCCTAATATGAGCTGGGGATAAGCCTTAGGAAGGAATAAGCAAGTGAGCTAGCTATCAGCTCGTCAAGAAGCCTTTTGTTGGAACACTCGGGATGACCCCATTCCCCTTAACAAGGGGTATATGGCCCCGCAGTCTCTCTTATCAATCGGAAATAAGAAGAAGCTTGGCTTGCATTCCATACATTCGCGCTTAAAAGATCCTTGGAAATTTCCTTTTCTAAGAGCAAGGTGTTTACTCAGAATTGGTACCCTTTTTTTCAGTCATTGCTCCCAAGAAAGTGGATTACCTTGACTTTGTGAAAATGCCACAGACTTTTTTACTACTATAGGCAAGATGCAAATGCAATGGAGCAAGCAAAGCTGATAAAAGGATAGATCCATTGGAGAGCTATAATATAAGTATAAGTAAAGGGCACCCTCAATATAAGGATGCCTATCCGCGGACTAACTACAAACGACTCACTACAATGGATTCATTACACGGATCCGCTGCGCGGGAAGAGGGAATGGCCTATTATTGTATTGCTTTATCATTGAATTAAAAAATTAATCTTTGCCTATCTGATGCAAAGGGAATCGAAGTTGCTTGCGTGCTTCTTTTTTTTTATACGGGATCTTATCCAGGACCCGATGCCTTGTCTTAATATTAAACGGAGTCAGAAGCTTTTACCGAAATGAACGAGTGGAATACCTTATAATTTATAAAGCTCTACCCCGGTTTCTGCACCCAGACTTGAGAAGAAAGGCGGATTCGACTAAAAGGAAGTAGGCGCGGGCCCCTTCTATGTAATAAGAACTTGTACCCCCAATCTCCCAATCCTGGCTTTAGGCCAGACCAGTAAGCTTTTCATTCAAGAAAGAGGTCGAACGAACTCGAGATATGGAGGCGAATGGCCCTCTTAAGCCTGCGTGCAGAAGAAGATCTAAAAGAGCGGAACTCGCATTTAAAATTAAAAAGGGGAAGAGGCTCTAGTGTAACGGGAAACTGCTTCTGAAACAAGTTAAACTTGAACATGTGTTTCCTTCTTTGCCTTCTTTTATAATATAAAGCACGCCTAGGCGTGAATCTTTACCTAGTCGTTGGGGATGATGGAATCGGATACTCAGGTTGAAACGACGTCACGATAAGAAAGAGATTCCTCCGATCGGGGGGAACTTGTTTAGGTTAGTTCATTCATCAATTAAGCTTGGTTAAAGCTGGGCTTTAGATTCCAATGGGTTCTAGCATTTTAAGCTAGGGAAGAAAGTTCAACTTCCAAAGAAGTGGCACGAAAGAAAGCTTCCTTCTAACTCAGGCCAAAAGAAGGAAAATGTAATTACAAAGAAGAAAAAAATGATGCCCTTGAAAGGGTCCTTGCAATGCGAGTACGAGATCATGAAATTCAGTGTGCTAGGCTCTAGTGCTAGGCTCAATCTTGCCTTAAAAATGTCTTAAATTTTAATAGGGATTGAAGGCAATATCAGAAGTTTCATTGCCCCTCTTATGATAGAGTAGAACCCTTAAGTATAAGGTGACTTTCAGAACGAAAAGGTGATACCCACCTCTAACTAATTAAGGCTCTTTCTATTGCAATGATTGCTGAACGATCAGAACAAAACATTGGTCCAAGAATGTTAAACTCTTGGCTTATGTATGAAAGCAATTATGCGGATTACTGCTCGGGCGCTCCATCTGAAAGAACTTCTCCATTAATTAAGAAGCTTCTTTTAATGGGTAACATCCTTTTTAAGCAAGGAGTAGGCAACGAAGTTCATTCTGGTGAAACACCGCAGGCAAAGGGAGCGGTCACAGGAGGAGGCAAAACAATCCACTACTTGAACGAAACTATATCTTGTGGTGAAATCATATTTAATAGTTGACACAGCCCCTTGTTGTTTGAGAAAAATCCTCTATTTCAATGGGTCTTTTTCATGAAAAGAAGCAGACATGAGATAAGAAATGCAGTGCTTCACTAAGATTTCGAAAACTGCCCTGAATTACAGCGATGGTTTCCGTAGATTAGATAGATTAGATAGATTAGATAGATTACAACTGGAATCTCCCTTTTCCGATCCAGTTCCTCGACCACTGCGAACCCCAGTTAGATTCAGGCATGATACAATTCTTTAATAAGGAGGAGAGTACTAGTAATCTCTTTCGGATCCAGGAAAGAACTCTCCGAGAGCCTTTCCCCTTTTGGAAGACTACTATACAAAGAGTAGTACACCCTTGATCGTGAAATATTGGTTCTTTGTTGAACCCCGTGAATTGATGTCCTTTTATAGACTCTTCCATTGATTTTTCCTAAAGATTTCATTTCAATTGGAATTTGATTATTCACCATGTATGATAATCCCCGCTAAGCATCCATGGTTAAAGCGTTAAGCTAAACTCAACTAATGTCGAATTCGAATCAACTAGGATGGAAATAAAGTCTTGGGTCGAACTCTTTTTGATGTCAAGGTAATAGTTATGAATAGTCATAGACTCTTACGAAAGGGTAGAAGAATTGGGACCTATTAAAGAACATACAATGCATTACAGGCGTGTGATCATGACGCTTCAATCGGATTGTTATTCTATTTCACCTCTTAGAAAGAAAAGAACTTCAAAAAACCTCAATATTTTTTTGTTTGGGAATTGGGAGAAGCGTCAACGGAGAATGCTTTGGTAGAACAACTGCTGCTTCATCATCTGAAACAACTGCATTTGATGTCGTTGTTCGAACAGTGAGGCGAGAAAAAGGAAAGGAGAGTGCGAGGAGGAGTTTCACTCTATTAAAACACGCCTTCCACGATGCAGTGTCCTATGAATCTAGCTAAAAACCCCCCAAGACTTAAATCTCATTCGACGCTGCTTTCTATAAAAAGTAAGGAGTTGACGTCTCTATAATGGTTGCAGCACCCTCGGGCATGTTTTCAAGAGGCACCGTTTTAATGCTTTTGGTATGTAACTTGGGAGTAATCCCTTGGGCGCTTTCTGTAGATATTACTAATTATTGGACTTAGAAGCATGCATTATGCGAGGTCAATATCACCTGCTACTAATTCAAGTGGTTATCTTTCTTACCAGTGAGAGTAACTCCGTTAATGGCTTGGAACGCAAAGCCCTTCTCATTCTGCATACTTCTTACATTCCATATCCTTACTAAAACTGGAATATTTCACATGCAAACTCTGGTTATTAAGGCTTCCATGTCTCAGTCTCAATCTGAGGCTCCTCCTCGAAGAGTTCTCGGCGCAAAAGCCCGCTCACTTCGCATATTGAGTCCCTACAAATGATCAATATAAAAGCTTCAAATAAGGGGCCTTTTTAAGAGGTACGTCGCCCCTATCCTATTCCTTTCATGCGATCAATCAATCTATTCGCTCGTATACCCACCCCGCGCGGCCAAGCCTTAATGTGCATCAAGCCAGTTCTAGTCCAAAGACGGGTACAAAGGGTGTACAAGAGAAGCTATTTTTACTATCTAGTTTCAGATCAAACCATTAAAAAGGGAGTTCATGTTAGACCATGGAAGAGATGCTTTTTGATAAGTAGTATCTCGAGCAAGTCCTGTCCGGTTTCGAACGACGCTTTAAGTATTCCTATATAGTTTCCACGCCTGTAACGACTCTCAGGTACGACGGTAGCATAACATAATACCACAGTCTGTGGTTTTCGACTTCTTACTTCTTCTTACTTTTTAACTGAGGCATAGAAATTAAACTAAAAAAATCAGTAACATAAGGAGTAGTAGTTTAGGAGTGCTTGCTGCAGCAACTGATCGCTAACTAGATGGGTTTTTCTTATAAGATGGTTTGAAGAGGCAAGCCCTTAGTGCACGAGGAGCAGTTGAACAAAGAGACGTGTAAGTCTCATAGCGCGTGGTAATACTTTACTCTTACTTTTGTACCACGTTAAGAAAGGAGACTAATTATCAGCAGTAGGAATGCATATCATCGATAAAGAAGTAGTTTGCCTCCCTGCCGGGGTTATATATCGGTGAAAGACGAGGAGCACAGTGCACAACGGTATGATTTACCTATGAATAAAGGCTTTATTCTCCCAATTCCCAAACAAAAGCAAGAAAAAATCGCGCGTTCGAGGAAAGTGAAATTAAATAAATGACTTTTATAGCAATGTCTGTAAAGTTGTTTTGAAATCCCCAGATTGGGTGAACCGGGTGTCGCGGACGTCTGATCCTAGAATGATGGGCTTTATCTTCCTCTGTCCTTAGGCTAGCTAGCAAGTGAAATTATCCCACCCAAAGGCTCTTCGAATTTAGAAGACGAATTTCCTATACATAGGCGCTACTTACTTGTAAAAAAGGATTGAAGATCTCAAAGTAGGAGTACTGCAATCAAGTAGAATGGGCTTTTCCGCTTTCTCGAGTGCAGATAAACATGAAAGACCGTTTGCATGCACTAGCTTTTAAGTCGTATAAGAAACTGGCAAAAGAGTGTAGCGAGGGGATTGCATCAAGAGAATGAAAGGCTTTCTCACGCTATTGAGTGAACTCTTATCCTATCTCGTTTGTTTGATCGAGTGTAAACAACCTCCTCACTGTCACTCGAGCCAACTTTTGTATCGACGAATGCATCTTTCGAACCGAAGGAATATTAAAATTAAAAATAGTTTCTTACTTTCTTATAAAATTTTATTGCTTCTAGTGGTGTATTCCCTTTCTAATGCGCAGGGCTGCCTTATTCCAAATGAAATACACTTCATGCTTGTTCGAAGCTGAATATTGCAATTTATAGGTTAGGATATGGCGAGAACGAGGACCCTTAATGGTACGGGTATCAACTAGAGCTTTAAACGTCCTTTGAGAACAAAGAGGGTTTTGATGCGGAAATCGTTGGACAAGTGCTAAATAAAGTAGGTGGGAAATCGTACGTAGAGGGGGCCGGCTTAGCCTTTCCTTCTTGCTTGCCGCGTTAAGGGCCGAGGTCTTCTGTTTGCCATTTGCTTGAATGAAAGGAATCTTCGCTTACGTCGCTAGTGTTGTCCCAACATTTAAAGCCTTATTAAGAGACATATAGAAGAGGAGGAACGAGTGCACCATTGCTGCTTCAGACTTTTATTTAAGAGAATTTCTTGTCAGTTTAGCCTATAAACCCCCTGAGAGTACTTCCTCCCCCCCCCCCTACCTAACCCTAAATGATATGTCAATTCCATTTTCGACTATCACAAATTTGGTTGGATGATAACAGTAATAGCATGAGAAAGTTCACCGGGCAAATAAAGGCAGACTGGGTTTAATCCGCGCGGTTTTGATTACAAAGGCTCCTCTTGCCGAAACCCTTTCTAAGGAACCCGTCGAAAGTTGTAGCCGATGCAGTCAGTGAAGATTATTTCTCAGGTGATGTAGCAGCTTTAGCTGATGATGGAAACAAGGGGCCTTATACCTAAACGAGTACTAAAAGAAGCTACTGAACTACAAATTCCCCAACAGCCGAGCAGGAGATAAAAAGTAATACGCCAGCCAAGGCAACGATACGGATTTCCCGTGAGCAAGAAGGAAAAATGGGGGCTTCCCTATAGTAATAAAAAAGGGAATGCAATTCTATCCGAAACAGGAGGAAAGTCACGTGACTGGGGTGGGTGAAAAGAAGAAGATTCGTACATGCATTCTCGTGAAAGTGGGTCGGTCAGCCCTATCCTAAGCATTTGGAAATAAAAAAAAAAAGAGGGCTATGACTGCTAAAGCGCTTTGGGTCAATGCCCACAGAAGCGGGAAGTTTCAAGAAGTAAAGAGTATACCCACTTGTCAAGTACTAGAAAGATATGTGAGGAGAGCTGGAAGATAGCCTCCTTAAACGGGCGAGGCGCAGGTAATACAGGAGGTTTTATCGGTTGGGCGCGTCCATTCACAAGTAGGTTCGCTTCATTTGTAATCTAAGCTTTCTCAACTTAAACCAGAAGAATAGTATATAAGTTCGCTCGGTAATGCTCAAGACGTCAACTGACCCAGAAAGACGTATATGTGGGGTAAAGGTCCAAGCTTAGAGCAACTCGGCGAGTAAAGAGGGAAGCTTTACAGCAGAAGAGAACGATGAGGTTTCACGCTGAGTACAAAAAGGCTTTTCCAATGCTTTCATTTTAAGTAGGAAACAGAACCAGAGGTCGATGCTGACGATCATAGATACAAAAGGTTTTTTCGTCTTTCCAATTTCTGCGCTGCTGCTTGATTGAGTCCGAGAAAGCAGTTGCTTCACTCCCTTCTTTTTTATAATTTTTTTCGTGAAAAGCTGCTCCAGCCCGAGGATTTCGGACAAGAATTGCCCAAAGAGGGGCAAGATCCAGTCATATGACCCTCTCACTAGCGCTGAGCGGCTACGCAACCTTGCTGTTATCAAAATTTCTTGTAAGGAAAGGGAGGCTAGGCAGTTCGATGCTCGATCTTGACCACGTGTTAAAATCAATTTCTTTGGTTAGTGTGATCTAAGTGGTATGCCAAGGAAGAGCAATCCTACCTGTTTTCGTTCTAAAAGTACCAACATGGTATTACCTAAATCTTTTTCTGATGATGAAAAAAGATTATATTTTCCCTAGTAAGAGTGGAATGATTTCTCTTTCAACGCATCTTAAGTAAGTCTTTCTATTCGAGAACTGGCATACTCATTCGCATAGGACCACTATATGTTATTTCATAGTATATTCCTTAAGGTGTATTATATATGATATTAATTAAAACAAAGGGTTTTTTACACTTCTTCTCGATTGACCCCCTATACCAACTGCTTTCTTCTAAAAAAAAAGTTTTCCAACGACTTCTTCTAAGCAGTAACTTCTTGAACTACCCGTATAAGCGCTTGGGGCCATTCGACTCTTTCTTAGACACTACTGTACTAGAGTTTCGTAGGTAAAGATGTCATCAACAATAATATATAAGAGAAACAAGAAAGATTAGTAGATCCGCGAGATCAAGTGAAATCTATGTAGCGCGTTAGGTTTTTTTTAGACCCTGTAGCCAGTAAGCAGCTTCCTTTTCAAGGAGTTTTTCATCCGAGCAAGAGTTTTACTTTATAGTGCTCGTTCGATAAAAACCTACTATAGGAATTAGAGGAGCAGTCCTATCCTATATCTACATGAACACCCTCATTTCTTGGTCAGATGCTCCGGGGCCAATAAAAAAGGCATATACGAGTACTTATTATAGATGACACATAAGAAGATGATCCATATCTTGTGGTAACAAGTACACCTACTTAATCTACTATTGGTGTTGCATTCTATTTACTCGAGTGTAACCAACGTCAACTGACGATTTCTTTTATTTACCATATTTAGTAGCTTAACAATTAGTAGAGCATCTTGCTCTTCTTATGTGAGAACGAACAAGCAGAGTCCCGAAGCGCTTTAGCCTGTTAGAGCGGAAATCTTGTAGCGAGTAGATCACAAGAAGCGGCAGTTGCTCATAAACTAGAGAACAAGAAGTATAGTCAGTAGTTTAATAGGGGGGTTAGGGAAAGTCTTAGATTAGAACCATTCTCTTATATATAACAAAGCAATACCGTTCCAATAGAAAAAAAGGCAGGATAACATAAGCTATAAGCGGAAACCCGACCATGTCTTTCTCCGGTAAGATTCTTAGTATATTCCTTAAGGTTGTTCAACTTATTTAAATTTTCATCATAAGGCGGGTCATTTCGAATCGAGAAATTCTCGGTTGTCCTGCCTTCACACTATCGTTCTTTCCTTCTCTTACCACGTATAACTCTAGCTGTTTTCCCTTTTATATGATGATATGCTGTATTATTCTACTGCCCTTTCTCTTTAAGATGTATAGGCGCTTTCTCCAGAAACTTCATTATATAATAAGCAAAGCCTTTATGCTTCGTGAGCTTACGTACGAGTTAACAAGCGTCCACCGAACCACCCACCTGAAAAAAAGAGTCTCACCAATAGTAAGTCTGGTCCATGCAATACAGGTAAATAAAAACTCTTGCTCAAGATATAAAGAGATGATTTTTTATCTTTGAGAAAGAAATCTTATATTACAGACGAAATTTCTTATACCTTGTGTGACAGAACAGGCAATGGTCCTGTAAGCGCGTTAGGCTGCTAACTAAAAACCAACTTCTAAAGAGCGGTTTCTCAAAAATTACATAGGTAAAGACTCGATTTTATTTTGCCTAACTTACCAATCTCTACAAAATCTTTTACTACTTAGCGCCCCTAAGGTCTTCCCATTAGAATGTGTGTTTGACCATGTGCAGCCTATAAGGAGCGGGCAACCCGTGGGGACAGCTACTCCATCTAAGGAAAGGGTCTAAACAGTGTCATTGTTTACGCTATAAACCTAAGGAGTCTATTATCCTATATTATTAGATCTATCCGAAAGCATTCAACAACCAGCAGCAGCACCGGCGTCAAACGCATCTCCGATTCCTACTTGGATTCTCACTTCTAATGTGTATTCCTTCTCTACTGAAATAAGTAATGTCTATGTATGGTTGCTTTCCTCGACTTACTATTCTACTTGATCGTATGATATCTATTATATGGTTCTATTCTATGAGTTTTTAAAGATAGAGACACGGATCCTTTCTGCTAAAACAGATAAAGCTCTAGTTGCAGCATCAAGGAAGAATGATACCTTCTAAACATAGAATACGCTCTATGAATCATATCGATCCAGCACAGACACATCCTGTTCGAATATAGTAGATTAGTCAGATACAGCGACAATGGATACGGACGTTTCAGTTGCAACGGATACTCTAGAAAAAAAAGTATATACATATGTATAAGATAGCTATCCTGTGGCATTGCCCCTCTTTCCTGCCTATAAGGATATTGCCCGTTCGGCAGCAAAACAGACATAAGTCGGCAATATAATTTATCCTCAGTTCGTATAGTATAGGTGATAGACTTTCCTGCTGCTCGAGAAGATGCTTTGCTAGATAGGGAATGGAAGCTTTTATCCCAGTAGAATACCTGTCTGAATTAATGGTTCAAGAAGCCAGTGGCGAAGCAGTCTATCTTGTTGATGCTTGAGTGGAGCACTCTCATGAGTGGCTTTCTTTTATGTTAAATAAGTAAAACGGGCTATCATGAAGGAATGTAATGCTCATCGGCACCTGTCTCAACAACAAGATCTTCATTTGTATCTAGATATGGAATCCTTTTCGCTTCTTTTTTTTTTTATCTTTTTCATTGAAACCTCTTCCCGAGGAAATTCGCGAAAGCATGCAGCGAATGTCTTAATGGCGCGAGCAGGAAAGTAGACCTTTCATTCTTCTTTGTTCGGGTTCCAAAGAACCAACCATCATATACATATATAATAATAAAGATTTTCGCTTTATCCGCTTTTTTCGACTCATATAAACAAACTTAAATAAAGTAGACTTTTCTGTCTTTTGGGCTTTTTATGAAATTCTCTGCCGTTATCGACCATTTTATCTTGATAGGTATTTCTTGGAATTGGCCAAAAGTTCTGTTTGATGAGCTTGCTGCTTGCTCAAAGGTTGATTACAACGAAACGAGTAAAAGTATGTAGCGAGCAAAGAAAGAGGTATAGGAAATAAGTTGGAATAAAGATCTTAGGCCCTCGAGCACGAGAACTCATGCTTTGCCCCTCCCCTAACCCGAAGGATAAGCCTGCTCTATTGATGCAATCACTAGCTCGCCTGGGGAAAGGAAGATTCTAATTCTTTATCTAGGTTCAGATATAGTAAAAGGGTAAGAAGTCTGTCTTTAGATAGTGGACTATTAAAGGGGCGTGGTTGGACAGTAAGCTTTTGATAGCAGTGATGTAGCGGGAGCGCGGCGTACCCTATCGTGCGGCATATCAAGTAGTATACCTTCATCCTCTCTCCAGCGGTCGAGCCATACAAGGGTCTACATTAAATAGGACTGGCTATGCTCCTCACCGACCACGCTTCGCTGACTTATTCGACTAGACTTTTTTTATCCTGTTAAACAACATCCTTCAATCCCCTGAATCCTGTGACTGAGTCCGTGTTTAAACCCCTGGATCGGGCCCATCTTATAATAAGTGAAGAATTTGATTCCTCCTATTAAAGGGGGTTGATGCACTTGCTAGCATAGTTAAAGAATGAAAGACTCGAGCGTAGTCAGGGGGTCAATTAGGATTCCCTAAAGTACAAAGTAAAAGAAAGAAAGGCTTTGTTACTGTGCTTTCGAAAGTAGCTTAAAGGTCCCTTATTAGTGAGACGTTAAAAAGGAAGGATTGCTATCCTTTATTATAGTCTTTTAGATTTATAGATTGATCCTTCTCTACCTATTCAGCATAATCACTATCCACGATCAGCAACTGCTGTAGAGGATGGTTCGCCCTTGTCCAGTTGGTTCTGGTCTCTCTTTGATAAACGTACTTAGATCTTCGACAAAGATGAAAAGGAACTAGCCTTGCTGTCCTTGTCTAAAACCCAATAATCTATGCAACTTAGTCCCAAGGAGGGCTGTCCTCTAAAGCCATAGTCTTTTTTTATTGATAATTCTGTAATTATTTCGCAGGAATAAGCGTACGTAAAGAACAGCTCTTACAGGTCCTGAGCTCAAAGATCGACTGGGCGTCCTATGTCCGAAACGTTGCTCGAGAAAAAGTAACCAGCCCTTGGAATGCCTCGGTTTCGCAGCTTCCTCCCTTTCTTCGATAAGGTTATAACTCGAGGTTTTGTTTCTAACCAACTGTCCAAGAAAGATTAAATTTCTGTTGATCTAAATAATAGAAGCGATGTCTCCAGCAGCAGCAAAAGCAGCTTGCTCATTGGCATTGATTTCACCCGTTTAGGATCCGCCTTTATAGTTCACGGGATTTGGGATTTCAGGAGCTAAATCTCACTGTTGAAACGCAGCTTGTGGGCATCACAATTTCTCAATTCGTAAAATATTCCAACAGTATTATAGTAGTAGTTTGGGTTAAATGACTTATGGAAGCAAAACGCCTTTGGACTCTTCACGTACGTACCTAAGTAAAGGGACAAGTTCCCCTATTTTCCTTTCTCTGAATCATAGCGGGAAAGTAAGCAATATACGGAAATGCCCCCCGAGGGGGATTAATGGGCCTTCCGCTCCTATCCACAAGCCCCCTTTTGGACCTATCGTAAGGTGCGACGTAACATACATTCATTAAAAAGAAATCCATTTCTAGTTCCGAGCTTTCATAAGCGAGTTTTTTCCTTTTATTGCACCAATTCAAAGGGCATGCATCTGCAGCAGGCTTGGCCTCCACGTGCACACCCATATGAAATGAACTTTCCGCACAAACAGAAAAAGGTAGGATTTGATGCTCTTCAGAAGGGGTATCTCACGAGGGATCTCAGAAGAGCTGGTATGAGCAGCACGAAACTTGATTTGACGAAAAAAAAAGCCTTCCTTTTACTTACCTTTGAAGTGCGAAGCCCTTTGAGTATTGAGTTGAAGGTAGGTCGCCTGGTTCCCGATTTACAATTTTTTTGAGTCTCGATCTTGGCGGTCTATTTTTACACAGATAGGTACACAAACCGTACCAACCAACCAATAAATTGCCGCCCCAAGAGAGGTTGCTACTATCCTATACCCCTCTACGCTGTCATATCATAAGCCGCCCCTTCTACCTATTTCCTATCAACAGGGTATGCGCCCACTCATGACATCCGTTCTAGCTCTCGTTTCGTCCCAACAAAACCTGACTATATTAAAATATATGTAAATATCCCTCCTAATACAAGCCGTAGTTTAGCCTTAACCTATGCGATGACCATTAAAAGATTATGGGAGGACCTTCATTCGTTCAATAAGTACCCGCATTCATTATTCTTTCTTCGAGGGGATTTCCTCAATGTCTCACTATCAAAGATGCCCTCATCAAGTGCTTTCCCAGATTTTTAAAAGACACCGCAAGCGAGGGCAAAGTTCATCCTTAATTGCATTAGGGGCATATTACTCACAGACCTTAAACAAAAGGCAAGAGTAGAACAATCCCTCATATCGTGACACGACTTCAACTACCACACTCTACTGTTCTCTTTTAAACAAATGCAAAGTGGCTTTATCTTAGTATTATATGCTACTCTTTCCTCTTATTCTGCAATAGATTCTCTTGAGTGAGCTTCTGTTTCCACTGGTAGGAAAGTACTAGGAAATGGGTGGACGGCAAGCAAGTTAAACCTTTTCTATTGAGATGAGAGCTATAGTATACCCTTTAATTTCTTTTTTTGTTCTGATCCCCCACGATTGCTAGAAGGAGTTGCTTTATTTATAAGAAAAGCGTTCGGACTAGTTAAATCTAAGAGTGCAATCACTCCCGTGCGAATAGATTTCCATTACAAAGGGATGACGCTATTGCCTATTTGTAAACCTTAATTCGACTAAAGGCTATAAGGGAGCCTTCTATATGAGAGCTACGCTTTCAATCTAGCAGCTATTTAACATCAGAATACGAGCGAACGAAAGTACTATTATATAAATACTCCATGGAAGTCCTAAGCACAGCAACTAATACCCCTGCTTCAGGTACAGTAGCTCAAGCGACAGCCCCACAGGAAGTTGCAGACTATATAATAGACCGGTTGATAAGATTTTTCTTTATATACATGAGTTAGAAAGACAAAAGCATTCTATTAGTGATAAACTACAAGAACAGCTACAGATACGCAAACGGGTGTGGTAGACACGGTGTAAATAGTAGCATTCGCCTTTTACGCGGCATAAAGGACTTCTTAAAAAACTAAGTCAAGAACTTTTATAAATAACTGCCATTTATCTTTCTACTCTAAGAAAAGAGCTTTTTTTTATCGCATGCTCACCATTATTATCTCGCGTTTTCGCTTGTTCCAATCCCATTACATACTTCTAGTTGAGATGTAAACACACTAAAACTTCATTCTTGCGAACATACTACTCTATGGGGCGTGTAATGTCTTACCCACTAAGTGAATGGTTTCAACTGACCCGGTCTTGCTGCCTCTTATTGAGATTTAAACGAAACTCTCCCTTTCTTATTATAAATATAATGGAATTCATCGTAAGGAATTCATTAACCAGCCATTGGAATAGCATGACCCAGTAGAAACGGGTACTCTTACTTATATATCTATTGCTTCGAGGCGTAATCATCACTAAGTAAAGTTGAGAGCTCTTTGCCCTTGAATTTGGCACACTTGAGATAAGGGCTATTTCATAACCTTAGCATAGGCAACCCTTCTTCTGCCACATTGTTCCACTAAAAAACGGTTACTAGCTTGGAAGCACGAGAGTTGATTCCCCATCCCTCCATTAATGCATGAAGTATTCTCGTGGAACGAAAAATTAAGAGTCCCATATGAAAATACTAACATGTGTTCGAGGCCTCTAATAGCAGGTACTAAAGATTCGACCAGTCTAATTAGCATATTTACGGGTCACACACGCGCTACACAAGTGATGATCCTCCAATTCAGAAGAGAATGGAGGTACACGAACCACGTGAACCACCCCCCTGAACTCCCTCTACTTTCCCAAGGTACAAGTCAGAGATGAAAATCACGATTTTTCCCATTTCGCTAGTCCAAGATGACTAGTCCAAGATGAGTTGAGTCGATGCTTCCTTCTTCGCTCTTGTCTTGATGAGCCCACCTTTCTCCAATTCCCAATCGAACTGGTTTTCGTCAATGCCCTACCGTTCGATCGGCCTACTTGCCTAGATTTGATTTCGAAGAAAAAAGAAAAGAGCAGGGAGGTTGGAATCATATCTTATATAAGAGAATAAACAAAAAGCGAAGTTGCATCCACGGCCAAAGAACTCTAGCTTGCCTCCTTCTTAGGTATATGTTACTCGTAAATGAAGTAAGATTGTTCGATCCGAGCCCTTATTAGATAAAAGTAAGAAAGTTCCTCGGTTCGTAAGTCAAGAATTCACGGTTCACGATCACAAGTATGCGCTCGGTATTAAATAGGGTTCCATAAAAAGGTGGCTCTTTCTTTCTAAGGTGTATCATCCTTTGTGGGGGGCAGTTGACACTCTCTTTTACCAGCTTTCGGTGAACATTTCAGGTCGATTCTCAGCTTGGGCTTTGCTACTATAAAGGTACTCATATTGAAAAAAAAAAAAAGAACAAGAGTCTTCACATTGCCATCATCATAAAGAACAATGGCATTCGTTCTTTAAGCTATAGAAAAGATCTCTACGCCTATCCTTTTGAAGGTGATTAGATTACTTCCCTATGTTCTTCCCACTTACCTATCTGTCTACGAAGGGCGAGAATGAATCCGTCATCAGCACTAGCTTCAATCGGAGGAACTTCTTCAATTCCATCTACCTATGCCCTTGATACAGTTAAAGTCTGCTTTTGCTTAGACAGTAAAGCCTTTAAAAAAAGTTCTTTCTTTCGTAACCGAACCACGCCAAGAGACCAACCTCGTCGTTCAAAGTAATCTTTCCATTCATTTTTTGTATAGCCTCCTTACCTTAATTAAGGGGCTCCTACTACCAAGCTTAAGGTTAAACACTTGACTATATCTTCTTGATGCTGATAATAAAGAAAGATGGACACTATTTGATTTGTGTAGTCGGTGAGGGAGTTTAACCTTTGTATTGATATTTAACTAGACCACTAATAAGAAGGCATTCCTTTTGTTTGACGCAAATGTCCTAACGCCTTCCCTCGCGCATAGCTTTCGGAAAAGAAAATACTGCTTTGCCTCGGTCTATCGGATAGGATATCCTTTAAGTTAAGACTAGTATTACATATATACGCGTCTCTTCGGTCTCGTCTACGTGGTCTTAAGAACCCCCGAGCTACTCTCAGTCTCATTTACTCTCCCACTTGGTCGAGCTCTACTACAGTCCTTCTTTTTTGAACTTATGCTTGGATCTAACTCTTAAATGTAGACAAAAACCTATGCTTAACCACCTGGGCGCCCCTATGTATTTTATGATCATACTTGACCACAGGATGAGTCCTTGTTAAAGGGGAAGGCGGGCTTGCGAGCGCTCTTATGGTTCGTGGGTAAGCCAAGCGAATTTACCTCATTTTATAAGAAAATATAAGCGCATTCATAGTTACTTCTGAATTATAAGCAAGCTTTAGTTAGAATCCAAAACACCCCTATTGATGAGTTTACTTTAACTAGGTTAGTAGGCTATTAGGTTAGCTTTTAGGCGAGATATAGACTGGAAGTGTGTTACGACATGGTCGGGTTGTTTGCTCTATTTATAATAATAAGATTCTTCCGGCAGTTACTGTTAAATCGACCGCTGACGCTCTAATGCTTTACAGACAATTTATACTAAAATCCTTTTTAATTCATTCTCTTGAGTGAGGCGAGCTTCCTCATAAGTATGAAAATCATTACTTGATTCTGCTAAATATACTTTATTTTTTTTATTAGATGAGTTGAACACTTTTCCAGATCATAGCTTTCGCTCGCATATATCTTATCGTAAACTCTCACCTCTTGCTTGTTTGAAAAGAGCTTCTTGAGTTTTATTATGCTATTGTTGTCTTTTTTCCAATATCTCTGACATGGGAAGGATCTGAAAAGAGAGAAGACCATTCTCAAGAGTGATCCTTATATATATGATGATTGAAAAGAAAGACCCGAACAAAGAAACAAAAATAAAGAGGTACGAGGCAAGCTCGCCCTCGAAACAAATTTCGCCTTAAAATGAGTTGGCGCAACAAAGTAAACCCACCTCAAATAGCGGGAGATTTTGATTACAGTATAGCTATTATATTCCTATAAACTAAAGATAGTATCGATAAAGATAGAAAGAAGAAGAGTTATTGCTCGAATTACGCGACTTACTACTCTTTGTCTTATTCTAACGAAGCGATGTCTTATTGGCTGGCAGCATACTAAGAAGTTAATATAGAATGAAAGTATCCCAGTGCAATGTTCGACTTACTTAATGGTAACCAATTCCCGATCCGCAGGAACAGGAGACTCCCGGGTTAACAAATTCTTGTCGAACGGCAGTAGGGTTCCGTAATAAAATATGTAAAAATCTGTAGCCATATGCATTCGTATATAATATTATAGGATGCGCGCCGTTAGGTTCCCAACCAAAGGGCTTTTTGGTTAACTTACTACCCCCTTCAGGGTTTTCCACTCATTTTTTTTTTCAAACAACCTTACGCCGAGAAAGACTTTATAAGATAGTCAGTTCATTCCTATCCCATCCAGAGAAGTATCTTTTCTAGAATGCGAAGACGGGGCCTCTTTCTTTCGAAAGCATAGGCTGGCTTCACTTATATAGAATAGGGTCCCATTTAAATGTTACATTAATTCTTTTAATTTAATTAACATAGCTGTACCTGACGCTCCACCCGTTTAGACCTTATAGGCTGTACCCCGTGAAACTTTAAAAAAGCTTAGATAGTCTCTCTTGCTCAAAAGCAAGCTCACAACGGGAGACTCACTGCAAACGTACCATAAGAGTACGAGTTGCTTGGAATGCAAGCTGAGCCTTACCTTTGGATTCATCAAATAAGGTGGGAGTGGTTTTTTTCAAATGAAGCAGCGGCGGTGGAAACAAGCAGGCGGGAGCAGCTTTATCGCTTTCAACACTTGGTAGGGTTGTCCTCTAGCTCGACTTAAGAATTTTAAGTTTTTTCAGGTTCATGGTTCGCAATCGGTAGACCATCTTTCTCTCTTGTTGCAAGACAAGTGGTTTAGCGCGCCTACATAAGGGGCAGGAGCATAGCCTCAGCAATTGTGTTTTATCGTATAAGTGACTCAAACTTTTTACACATTCAGGATTTTCCTTTATAGGGGAATCACCTTGTGAGCAAGGCGCGAGTGAAGGAGTGAAAACGCACTCCCGTCTTCTCGTCCCAGTAAAAAACCCCTGTCCTATCTTATGGAAGCGTGGTTTGCCTCGAGTCATTGATGAAGGAAGAAGTAATTACAGGGTAGAATTACTCAGTAATAACCGCAATGAGTACTCACCCCCCCTACTCTCAGAAGTCGTCACAAGGGCCTTACCGCATCCGAGCATGTTGGAAGGTGCGACCATTACAGAGAAACCAACTTCAGATTTTTTCTTGAAAGATATGTTCACTTGTGATAACATAAGAAGATATTGGTAATGGTCCAACTCTAGCTTTATTATTTAGCTGGGAATAAAGATCTTAGAGATCTTGTCATGTATGTCTTTCGGGACGTTGTAGGAGTACTCGTGTAAGTCCACCTAAAGCTAAAGGTAGAGGGCCCCGTCCGAGCAACCAAGATTAAAATTAAACCGATCTCAATCAAGCCTTGGGTACGGGAAAAACAAGAGCTCCGGTATCAAGATAATGAAACGTCCTAGAGAAAAAAAGATTTAACTAAGTAGAAGGTTTGGGCGCTGTTCCAAGGTCCAAGGTAAGACTCTCTCGCCCCCCCCGCTCAAGCGAAAAAAGTAAATTATGGGCTTCCTTTTAAAAAAGGCGATGGCACGCGAAACCAATCTCCTTGACCAAGTGGATATATAGCTTGGACACAGAGAGTAGCTTGGTTGGATAGGAAGTATGTAGCAAGTGGAGTTTGTGGATCAAAGCGGAATGGGACCGCCGACACTCTTTTTTTTTCAAGTAGTTTAGGGAGTGAAAAAGGATTATGAATCAATTCAGACTAATGCTGCGCTGGAGCACTTAAGTAGGAATTAATCTCAGCACGCAAGGGACAAAAGCTCAGAGTGAGGCTCAAAAGCGCTTAAGATCTGAGTCAGTAGTTAGTCGAGCTCACAGTAAACTTATTCATCTTATTTGATGATTCTTAAGACAGCTCGAGTCTTAATCCGGCCCAAGAAATCCCCTCTCCAGCTCCTATTGCGGTTGAGAGCATTTCCCTTAAACAAAGAGAATCTTTCTTAGATATTCTCACTGAAACAAGTCTACTAGGTAGTTTACTACTTTTCTTTCTAATACAGCGAGATCTCCAACTAGCTTTAACAAAGATTATGTTCCTCGATAATGTGAAACAGTAATGTCGTTTGGTTGGACGATTGGTTTATTTAGCTGTTATACGCCTAGATTTGTCTTACGTCGCGCACATTTTTTACAGTTCTTGAAAGAATCCCAACAAGAGCACACAGATGCTTACAGGCTCTTTGATATCTAAAAAGCTGCCGGGGCATCCCACTCTCCTTCGTCTTGATAGCATATTCTTCTGGGTTTGGGTGCCGTTTGGGTGAACTACAGGGTGGTGTGACTCGGAAAAGGTAGAATACGGGCCTATGGCAGCAATCACTAGTAAGCTAAAGCGGCTCAAAGGCCTTTTTTCGTGTTTAGCATCCCTAGCCTATTGCATTCTTCCTTGTTTTGCGACAACCAGTCTGCACTACATTGCCAAAATCTAAGGTTTTTTCATTTTCATGCCAGTCTTTCAAATCCCTATTCAAATTAAATCTCGAAAAGCGCATAGAAATGGATTGTCATTTCATACGTAACCATCTACTTGCTACTTGATCAAACTATTTCAATTTCTCATTACATTAGAGAGAGCATTTTCTTCCTTTTCTTTGACCACCGATCGCTGTGCCGAATGCAACCACCCGTGTCGCCAACCACTGATTAGACCGCCTGGCGTTGTGCTCGCCACGTGAACGCTAACCCGGATATCTCTCCTCTATCAATATCTCATAAGTCCTCGAGCCCCTCTTTCTAGTGGTCGAGGCTATAAATAACCTTAACGCAGCTTGCTTGTCTTCTTATCTCGGGTTCATTGAAAAAAAGTTACAGTTAACACGATTTGGTGGATTGCCACTCAAGTGGGAGATAGAAAAAAATTCCCCAGTCCAGTGAGGGCTTATTAGCATGTTTTAAGAACACCGGAAAATAAATCAGTTCAAGCAAATGGGACCAAATAAAGTTGATGGAAGGGGAAGTTACTTCCAAGGGCCCCTTTTCTTTTATGAAGTTTTTACTCCATGCATGGATACCTTATTAGCAGGGGATATCCGAACTCTATGTCTAAGAGTTACGGTTTTACATCATCTTACCTTACCATTATAGAAGAAGGGATTTCTAGAATTAATTTAAAGAAAACTCGGAAGAAGTCATTCAGCCGGAGCAAGGTGCAATTCAAGCAGTTCGAGAAGCTGCAGATGCAGATAATGGAAGGGACGGCTCAACCAAAAAGTAGACGAGGCCGAAGGAAGCAACATCGGAAAAGAAAGAACTAAAGAGAAATATAGGGCTTTGAGGCCTATACCCTTAACTAAAAAAAAATTTTGAGGAATCAAGACGCCGTTCTTAGCCTAAACAAAGCGTTATTGGGGCGTCGATGAGCATAGCTGGTGAATGGCCATTTATAGCATGACCAAAGAATTTTATAGCACGTCGAAGAGATGTCAAAAAATTCTTTCATTAAGCATTAAAAAAAGGCGCTTAGCTGATCACGCCTTCCTTGGTTAGACCCGGGCGGGGGGGCATAATACCCTTTCAAGATCAGTGCATAAACTTGCTCATTCTTTTCTTCTTGTTCGATTGGGAAAAGGATCGTACTTTAGAGCACCATTCTGCACACTTTCCATATCTTTCGCTATTTCTACAGATGACATTATTCTTCTTCCTTCCCTACACGCTAAAAAACTAGCTTCGTTCACTAGCTTAGCGGGCATATTCAATGCACAACTTGGTTTCAAGGCCGTATCATCCTCTCTTATAGGCTTTTCGGTCAGACTTCTTTAAACTAAATATATTATAATATATAAGGCTGTCAGGCTGTCCACTCTACCTAAATCCTAATCGCTAATTTGTTGTCAAAAAGCATACATTCATTATAATATTTCAGATTATAATGAAAGAGGAAGAATGGTGGGCCAACCCTAGATCCTCGCGGAGCTTTTTTTATTTATCTCTTCTCTTTCTAAACCATAGGATTAAGAATCAAAGCCTAAGGACCTTGCCCTCAGTCTTGGGTTTGTAGGGTTGAGGAAGAAGAGAATCTTGTCAAGTCACTTCAATAGCACCTCGAAAGGCTATGTTGGAGCTGTCTCCGGACTACTCCTTTTCTAAGGGTATGGTAACCTTTATTTGCGAGACCCAACTCCTCGACCGAACATAAAAGCCACCGTATGAACTGAATCCCCAAATTCCCCTTTTTACTTACGAGATCTAACTGATGTTAACGAATTTCGATCTGACTAAGGGAGTGATGCGGGCTAAACTCTTCTTTTGTGCTATTATAGAAAGTACGGCTCGATCAGCCAAGACTTCTTGGTTGAAGCAGAAGAAAGCAGACAGGCAAAAGGTAGGCTTTAAGAGGACTCTCCGAAATATGATGCCGGAACGAATGAAGAAATAACTGTCTCGAAGGATGCTCCCGCATACCCTCTTACGAGTGCCCCGGTAGATAGAAAGGTAAAAACAAACTAGCTAAAACAATCCAATCTTAGATTCAAATCCTAATTATATATTAGAATATATACAAAACTTTGTCTCTTAAAGACTTGTGAATTTAATTCCTCGCGTATCCTTATGCCTTACCTTACTTGTGATTGTGAAAAAAAAAATCCTCGGAAGAAGGGGGCCTCTGTGTATTCCGCCTTAGGTGCTAGCCTTTGTATTACTGTCTCAATCTCCGTTACCATGGATAAAGAAGAAGTATTTGTCTGAGATCGACCTCCTTTCTTTCTTTGTTGTACGCGGGATTTTTTCCGCAAGGTTGAGTAAATAAGGATTGAGAACAATTCATGCGTATACGCCCTCTAATCTAGATTGCCCATCTATACTATGAAACAGTAAGGGGAGAGGTTTACAGGATGCAGAAAGAAGGTGCGGGCGGAATAAAGACACTTCAAAGCTCCTTTAGAAAGCTGCGGCTGAGGGAACGGAGGTTGACGAATAAAATAAGGAGACGTCGTTGAAGACTGACTAACACCGGAACGACGATCTTGTACAGCTTCCTTTATATTGATGGGGCCGGCCCAGTGCCCTTTCGAGCAGAGAAAAACAGCGACCGGATTGGAGCTTAAAATCTCCTCCTGAAAAAAGGATAAAGCTTACTCATCAGTCTATCCTCTTCTTTTAAGTTTAGTAAGGAAATCTTAGAAAAAGGGGATCATCTGTGAGTGCGTTTTCGCGTATCAATTGTCCATGCAGCATGCTTCTCTTTCGACTGGTAAAGGAGCGATGTGCTCGAGCTATCACAATGACTAGTAGGCTTTAGACTAACTCTGAGAATACGTTTTTTCACGCTAGATCAACGGAGAAGCAGCTTGTGAAGTGAGCTGATCCATAGAGGTAAAGCCATACTCCTCCTAAGTAATCTGATCACTTTTCTTAATTCTCTACGAGATTTCATGCGATCTTTCACTTGCTTAGGTCAAAGCCAAAGAAGTCATCCGAAGATTAAGGAAAGGAAGAAGAATTCCTGCTAAGTAGAACGGGAAGGGGCTTTCTCAGTCAATAGGGCTAGCTCTTGTGTCGGTCTTTAAAACAGAACAGGGGATCTGCTCCCATAGAATCTACCCTCGGTGGTGTGGCTTGACTGAACTTGATCGGGCTGGCGATCCTGTCTCAAAAGATGGGGCATGCGCGAAAAAGCTAACTTGACCATGCACGACATCTTGCCCGTAAGGTGCTCTTTTGAACTTTGAACCTATTTCCATTCTCGATTCTTGTTTCCTTGATCCCACTTCCCCACAAAAGGCAAGTTACCAGCCAAGGAAAGAACCTTGCTGCACTATAACTAAAAAATTTTAAAGTCGAGTGCTTTAATCACAGAATGCATTAAAATAAATGTCTCCTTCCCGAGCACGTGGCTTGTCTTCGTCAAACCTGAACTAAGATTAGAGAAGAGTACCCTTTCTTACAGAATGACCAGAAGGAAGTCAGGGCGCTAAACAAGTAAACCTGTCTCTATTTGTATTAAAATACGAAGGCTTCTTATTCCACAACAACGAAAGCACTTTTTTATGTTCCCGCGTAGCCTGCCCTTCTAGGTTTCAAGAAGGACAGTATGTGCTCGGCTAAGCAAAAAATGCAATAAGTGATATTTTACTAGCGCGCTTTTTCCAAAATGTAACAAAACTAGGATAAGAGATAGGTCAAGGGTAGGGCGATTCCCATAGAGTGCTTCATGGATAAGTTGGAGCGTGCACTCACATTAGAATGCGTTCTAGGGGAATGGAGCTTTTCCCGCACTTTCTAGAAAATGTACCTTCCTTTCTTTTTAGACTCTACTCTACTTAAATTAAAGAAATTAATTCAAATATACAAACCATGTCTTGCGGCGTGACCCTTGCTTTGCTAAAGTTTCAACATTGGGATTTGGTCTAACTTGTTCTTCCCCCTGAACTCACTCCGGGAACCTCTTCTTCCGTGGCAGTGGCTGCATTTGCATCTGTTTTCCTAAAAGGTTTAATGCTACAAGCGTGTTAGCACCAAACTCTGCAGATGCAGAAGATACCGGTGCAGTCTCCTGTTGGAACGGCCCAGTAAACGAGCTCTACCCGTACGTCTGCTTGGCTTTTAGAGGATCAGCCACTTGATCGGGGGATTCCCTTACCCCCGAATCGTAACAAATAAGTGTAGTTTCTGATTAGCCCAAATCAAAGACCGAAAGTAAGCAGCCTTTATCTTTTTTCGAGAAGCAGTATCTGAAGAGTAGGAAAAGCCACAAGGAAAAGGGCATTTATGGCGTTTAGCTCGCGACTGGACTACCTGTCAACGGATTGTGCCACCAAACCTGGTAAGTAAGGGAGTATACAAGCCATTCCCACTCATAAATGGACTTCTGAAATGCAATTAAAGGTCGAAACAAATTGACCGATTTCGTTTCAAATTCTAACTAAAATGGATTACTCCGAGCTCGTCGAAGGCACAAGATTTAGGCGCAGTACTTTTGCATACATATATAATTAGGGGGTAACAGGGGGAACCCCCAGAAGCAGAATCAAGTTTAAGTAGTTGGGTTGGCATCTGTTCAAGGAGCATCCTTCTTCTCTGGGATTGAACAGCGGAATCTTAATAAGTAGCAGACTTGGGTCTGCTTCCAAGGAAGCTAGTTGTCTGTTACGAGTTTTTTCAGACCAGCGGACCCACGGTTTTTGCTTCAATCTGAGCATGGTCGTTACTGCGCGTAAGGGTGAAGCGCTGCATGTCTCTTATACTTCTAACTTCACAAATGATCGAGTCCCATAAGGTAAAACAAGGCTCCGCCCCTTCAATAAGGCATATGAAAGAGAACAACTAGACTCATACTCCGCTACGCTCAAAGTACTTGGCACCGCTTCGCTCATGGTACCTACCACCTTACTTCCTTGGCTTAGCCAACCTCCCCCTGCCCTTAACTTCCATACTAAGTATCGTCTCGCTTACTAAGTATTTTTTTTATCACTCACACACGATCGTAACCTTCACTTGCAATTATGTATATATCCGGGCTTAAACCATCTCTGCCGAGGAATCTCAGCCGAAAGAACGAAACGTGTTATCAGTAAAGCGTAGCCCGGCCTTGTCCAGAAGCGCAGCGTGTGGTCAGTCAGCGATCCGTACATCGGAACCCACCTAGCCAGCTTATATCGGGGCAAACCTATTCTTAAATCCCTATTTCGTAAAAGTGCTCCTAGAGTAATATAGTCATATCCGTATCTGCAGAACGTGTCTCGTCTTTACCCCGTCTTTCCCACTATTAAAGTAGGGGACTTCTTCGGTAAACATAGAGCAAGCGGTCGGGATATTCGTGTAAGTCAACGACCCCCTGTATTCCGTGGATTGATTTTACGTCCTACCTTGTATAGGGCAAATTGGAGGTCTACTCTTTTTAAGGAAAAAAGAAAGGAGCGAGTATAGTGTACACTCTGGAGTAAACTAGCCTGTTAAGGATGAGGGAGCAAGTTGGCTGTTTCGATCTTATTTTTAGTTTTAAGGGGGGAACCCCGGGTAACTTAGCGTATTTCTTTGTCCTGCTTCGGACAGTGTGCCCAAGGGGCTCCTTAACTACCTTATGGAATTTCTACTCCCAAACCCCCATTCTGGTCAACATTTGATGACTATCCTCGATAAAAGCGTGACATTGGTACTGCAGCGGTAATGATAGAAGACTTTAACCCCTTCGCATTATTGGCAAACCCCTAGATAATAAAGAACTAAAAGAAGTCTCGGCGATAGCGCAGTAGTTACTAGGGCGTATCCATATAAATTCCAAGAACCTAACCATTCCAATAGAGGAAGGAGCGTCGCCTTATTCTTAGCTGTCCAAGTTCAATCTAAATCAAGAAAGATAAAAAGGAAGAGGATGATCTAGCGGATTCGTCCGAAACGGAATAGCTAAGGTAACCCAGGGCTTTACCAAAGTAACGGGTAGCATGGCGTATAACAAGAGCATCTACTATAAAAAGGACGTCTTTATGGACTCATGAAATATACGAACCCAACTTAGCGCCGAGGAAAATACCAAAGCAAACTCAAATGTAACGAGCGAAAAGATAGAATTCTTAGGCTAATTCCCAAGTTTTAGAGCACTTGCACACGGCAAAGTCTTATTTTTTCCTTTGGTCTGAATTCTTCTCTAGAAGGACTCTTTTAAGGAGCGAGCAGTTCAGGTGGCACAATAGCTTTGAATTTGACGACGCCTTTTCGGTGACCGGGCGTGGCAGTATTAAGGATTCCTAAACCCAAAGATTTCACAAATTACTAAAGAGTTTTGTTTGTGGACAACATCGTGAACTAGTTCTTGTTTTGTACCAATTCGCACTTGAGCAAGCAGTAAACTTATTTAGCTTGATCCCCTACCCGAAAGGAAATCCCTCGTTATGAGTAAGCCGCCTCTATATAAGAAAGGCGGACCTTATCTAAAAGGGCCTCTGTGCGTTCAAAGATATGTTTTTCACTCCCTGGTACAGCATACGAAGGAAAAGGCTGTGTGCCCGATTTCAGAGCCTAAGGCTGGGGTTAGACTTTTAACACCAAATCCAAGCAAGTCTCCCACTCTCCAGGTCAAGTAAAGGAGGGTTCCATATAACAAATTATGAATTGGGAGATCCCACGCCGCCATCTATTGGTCGTAAAGGGCCCAACGATTAGTCAGAAAAAGATCAAATTTTAAAAGTGTTCATAAGAGAGGTCTTAGGGGGGAAGCTATGTTAGAAAGCAGCAGCAGCTGCCCCACAAAGAAAAAATCTTAATTTTAGGAGAGAATGAAACCACGTGCTACGAGGATGACGTCGTCTGATGGTATGCCAAGCAGGATCAATTTGACTTGTTTTCGTGATAACCGCGCGTATATCTTTTTTCACTCGCCTATTCTTCCAAATGTTCAGCTAGTTTTGTAATCTTAATATCTAGGCAAGTCCTATTCTTTTATTGTGTAGGCATGTGAAGGTGCACTACTGGGTATGCGGTACGGGACACACTTATCTTTCTCTTTCGCTACACAAAAGTATAATACCCCCCACACGTTCAAATTGATCAGACCAATCTATTATAAAGTTTTCTATGGCTTGCTTGAGGAGAGATAAGTTGGCTCGAGCAATACAAAAGTAGTGAAGAGGAGGTGAGTGCACTTCCTATCACAGCATATGAAGGAGGACTTCCTATGAACGATTCCTAGACATAGAAAAAAGCGCTTTAGACCTTTAGCGTTAAATATGCCGCCGTCGAGCAGCCTATTTCCTGATCAAAGTAAAGGAGGGTTGTTTACACCTGCAAACGTACTACGTTTTGGTATTTACCTATTATGCTATCCGCCTGCTTTTATACTGGACAATTTGGTACCTAAGAGTAAAGGAATCCCTCCTGAGCAACCATGATATGTCAAACCAACCCAATCCGCAAACATTTCCACTAGTAAGAGTCGTTCCGGCATGCATTTCATCCTGATACGTCCTTTGTAAAAGGAGAAAAAAAAAACACATACTTAACCTAATTTAAGTATCTCCCTTCTGGGAGGACCTTCCGACCTCAAATCGTATACAGAAGAAGCATAGTGTCCTTTGAACCCACTAGTACCTCTCTAAGACTTTATGCATCAAAACCTCAATATTTTTCATAAGGCTTTTTTTTTAGGTCAAAGTCACGATGTTGATCACAAATAACTATTCAAATGGTCAACTCCTTGCCTCCAAAGCCCCGTTTGGATAAAGTTTTATTTTCAACGTCTTTCTCTCCATCATCAGCTAAAGCTGCTTCTGAATGGGCATCTTTTATACCTTCGATTGCATCTTCGATCGTAAGAATTTCCCCGATTTTTTTGGCTTCTTCCTCCGGATATTGCCTGTAATCAGCCCCGGATGCCCCTCCCAACTAGAAAGGATAGGGTTCAATGCTTCTTCTAATCTAATGCCCCACCGCCCGTAGGAAATCTTAAAACGAAGCTCACATACGGCATATCTATCTGCTTAATTTAACATTTGACGAAAATAATCCAAGAGTTATGGTTCTCCTCCTTCGTGTACTAACCTACGCAAAGAGGTAAGTAAGAAAGCTAGCTAGGTAGAAAGAGCGGGTTGACCCCTATCTTTACTAAGTAAAGGATACGCTTTCTCACACATGTGATCAACCCAACCCTGCTGGTACTTGTCCTGTGAAATCGGTACATTTTATATAAATTTGTAAAACCATGAAACTGCTTCAGCTGAGGGAGGAAGCCCTACCAATAAGATAGGGCGATGACGCCTCCTTCTTTAGGTGTGCCTTGGATATGCATACAGATAGACATAATTACGTCTTTCTACTTTAGTTTCCATACTTGTAGTAACGGGGGATTCCCCTTTTATCGTGGAAAAGAATGACTTAGTAAAGATAGGTACTTTTTTTTTGTTAACTCCTTAACTTAAGAGCTTCTTGGGATGAGATGAGCGTAGAAACGATGTCACGAATGGGCATTCCTGTCTTTTCGTCAGTAATGAAAGAGACGAATCGCGTTTATTTGACTTTTGTTTCAATAAAGCGCTTTCGTCAACACTGCTAGTTTAGAGCCGGGAGCAGTAGTTGATATAATTTATACAAGGAAGATCCTATTATGAAAATAAAACAAGGGAATTGTCTTGCCTTTTTACGGAGCGAGATAAAAAATCGATGGAATAGATGGTAGATTATTGAGGACAATTCCTTAAAAGGGGCCCTTTTCTTATAACTAAATATGCTTGAGCGCACTCTTCTCGAGTTGAGCGAACTTGGCCTGCCTTTGCGACAAAAGGTGGGAGTAAAAGAATAGAAATAGCAAGACGACGCATCAGTAACAATAAAAAGAAACATCTCACATCTTTGCATCAAATGCTCCAGCACACCCTTTAATTCCTTTTTAAACTATCGCACTTGATAACTTAAATAATATATAATGATATGAATTCAACCTTTATTCGCTAAGCGCACATACGCGATTATCCTAAATCTGCAGAAAAAACTAAGAATATACTTACTTACAAACATATGCGGGTCGTTTGGGGTGATATTCGTTTGACTGATAAGAAAGTGGTGTACCTTTTACTCCTCAATTGCTCTTATTTATTTTAGAAAGGGAGCATATTGGACAGAGGGACGTTGGACAGGAATTCCGTAGCGTAAGGATTAGAAACTAAAGTATATCTTCAACGGGACGTGTCCGCCCATAAACAACAAGAAAAACTTTCTCTGCTTTATTGATGATGAAGTATACATACTGGCGTCCGCAGAGGTTTCCGCGGCCAAGCAGAAAGGGAAAACTGAATTTCCTTCTAAAGCCCTACCTTATCACTGTTGAATGTTCGGTCGCAACTATTTCAAAACCTCAAACACAAAAAAGAAGTTCCCTATGCGAGATGGGTTTAAACCTTTACCATTTTTAATTTATAAAGCGCCCCCCGCTATTATATTCTATTTTTTTAGGTTCTTCCCCGGAAAAAAGAGTATTCTGACCTTGTTGATTCTTAGATATCTTTCTCTAGCTTGATAATGGGAGCTAGGGTCGAGTATTCACTTTAATGATCTTATCTACTTACTATAAAAGTTGCAGATGGTTGAATCGCATCACAAGTGGACAATTGGGTTTGAGAAGACTCTTTCAAAGGCAAGGGCACTACTTTCTTTAAATGTCCAAAAAGCTAAAAGGCATGATGGCTTTAATTATTTAAATAACAGAAAAGCGCTCCGGCGGTAATAGGCTGAACCCTAATTCCTACCTAATAGGCAAGCTTTCCATTTCTATAATGTGAAATTATTTACCCTCGACTCTCTTTTTTCTTTTTTCACGTTTGTAATTTGATGTGGAGAAGCACGTGAAATGGGTCAAGATTGCCCCGGCTCCGGGGAGGGTTAGTTGCAGCGATCCTACTCCTTAAACTATATTAAGGATGTATTTACCCTTTTTCCACAGGGTTTAGAAATTTTAAATTACTGGGCTTTTCTCCTATAGTACTAGTACTTTTTTAATTTTAATTCTTAAAATATAAGATAAGGCGCAATCCTAACCTTGAAGTAATCCTCCTCTCTTTTATAATCTAGGAGCTTTTCCCTCAACCTTGGCTTAAGTTGCGAGGGATGCTCCAGTCTATGTCAATTTCTTACTCGTAAGATTCTATGCCTATCTATACTACCCCTCTATAGTATAGAGGGTTCGGTCGGGTAGCTTTGTTGCTTACTCTTGTAAGAAGGCTATTCTTAGATCTCTCTTTTTACACCTGGACTTCAAGACATTTATCTTTAAAATGTGCAAATTGACGCGTTTAATTCTCTTGGCGATCTTATAATATGATATGCATTCCCCTTTTGGTAGAACTTAATTCCGGGCATAAATTCTTTAATGTCAAGCTCGGATGAAGATGACGTCTCAATAAAGAAAAAAAAAGTGACAAAGACTCGTTCATCGAGCACGTCCCATTATTATTATTATTTTTTTTTAGAGTCTTGAACCTTTGGGTTGAGGAATTTTTATTCGTGAGATTTGTGTAAAAGAAAAGTGATATCCGAAGCAATTGGGGGCAATAAGAGGAGCTCCCCTATTCTATTGGGTTCATGTCCTGAAGACTACAGATCATATTAAAGGGATCGGGCTGAAAGATCTTGTCTCCGAGTTAGCTTGGTAAAAATCATACCGTATGATCCAGTCAAAAGTATAGCCATCCTGGCTCAGAAGATAGGCACCCGATTAAACAAGTAAAATTTAAGATTATAGGTCATAGGATGGTATCTTTCTATACATGATCCTGCTTCTGCCTCTGAATAGCCATTCTTTCTTTCTTCTATCGGAACATCTTCATCTAAAAAAGAAACTTCCTCTGGTTAATCCGCTAATTTAAGGAGATCATCAAAAAGCGAAAAGAAAGATTGAAGCCTTTGGTAATTCATTGACCTCGCTTTCATGAAAAATACGAACATGATCCCAAACTGATACAGCGGGTGGAATAGGGGGGTTCACCTGCGGTTCACTTTTGGTTTAGTTGTTCCAGAAAGGTAAAAAGTAAAGAAGTCAAGTCCTCATTAGGTGCATACTCGGATCACTATACTCTTTAAGTATTTTATGAGTCTCTATGAAAAAAATCTCTTATATAGAAGATTAGATCAATAGTGGAAGCACGTGCTGCATTTCAAGACAACTCCTTATAATAGTACAACAGCATATATATAGTTGTATAACGTAACTTGTTGAAAAAAGAAAGAGAATCTTAGAACAACTGCCCATAAGCAACCTCTCTAATTCTAGTACTAGTGATAAACGCAGGGATTGGTTTAAGAGTATATATGCGGGGGAGCTTCACTTCCTTACAAGTTAAACAGCCGAGCAGCAAGTAAATTTCCTCTAAAAGATAGCCCATAAAAAGGGGAATTTCGTACTTTGTTTGCTTATAAGTTTTTTTCATTGTAGACTCTACCCGAAAAGCCAAAGTACATCTCTAATCCTAATCATAGAAAGAACCCCGTACGGATCATCCGATGAAGACTAATCTCCAATGATACGAGAAAGCGGGAGCCGCGGGAGCTAGTCCAGAGTCAGATAAAGGAAAAGGTTCAGCCGAACCCCATTACAAAGAATCTCTATCCGATTAAGTAGACACGAAAGAACATATTACAAGCTACTCCGCAGATGTTGCTGCAGCAGCTTCATTTTATATTGATGGTTAAGCCTAATTGTCCTTCTATCGTAGTGGACACTTTGCTTGTTGTTAATTGATCACTTCTTTCTCTTATCCCGCCCCCTTTACTTATATGCGACGAGCATAATAAGACTATGATCCTCACCACTCACGCCGGATTCATATTAAACCAGTCTAGTGATTTACGCTGCTTCCTTTCCAAAGCCAGCGTCTGACAGGTATACCATTCTTTTTGGGCTCCCGGGTCTGACGCGGTCTGCCACATCGTCTAGTACAGTACCGCATTAGGTCAGTGGCTTTTTAATATGGGTAAAAAGACTATGATTTGGATAATGAGGATTGACAATCCCTACTCAATATAGGAGAGGCCAAGATTGACATAAAATTCATAAAGTTATTGTGTTTTTTTTTCAGATATGGTAAATTTTATTTAGACTGTTTTTTTTTCAGAGATTACTGAAGAATGCGCGCCTCCCTAAGATTGTTCGAAATAGTAACCGTTATTGATTTCGAAAACTTTAGAGATTGCTGGGAGCAGCCAACCAACGAAATCTTTGTGCTCGTTATATAATTTGAATCTTGTGTGGAGAATCAATTGATAGTCTATTCTGACAGCGATTGGGCGGATTCAGTTGACGACATGAGAAGCACTTCTAGTTATGTTTTCACACCAGGTTCCGGGATGTTATCATGAATGTCTAAGAAAGAAGTTCAAGTTACAAGTTAAGGTGTTGTGGCTCAATCTATGGCTGAAGCATAGTACGTGGCAACAAGTTTTAGCTAGGGATAAGAAAGTCATAAAACTATTTGGCTAAGGAAGATACAGGCGGATATGGGTCACACACTCAACCGGAGTTTTAATAGATAGCAAAGAAGCAGGCGCTATTGCTAAGAATCCAGTTTGTCACAGCAAAAGAAAGCATATGAAGATCAAATTTCATGCCATTCTAGATATAGAGCAAGAGAAAGAGAAAGAGATCAAGCTTGAATTCTCTTATTAGAAGTAAAAGAAGGAATGGTATATCGAGTCTCCGCTTGCGGATACCTTTACTAAAGCTCTACCTAATTTGATTTTCTAAGACTCAAAAAATTAAGAAGAAAAAAAGAAGAAGGCAAGCTTTATAAAGAGAGCGATGGAATTAACTTTCTAAAATCTTGACTTCAATGGTAGGGGTTGAGGTTCGATCCTTAGCGTGACGATTGTAAGGCAGCGGCTTTCACTCAATTTTTAAGACAGTTCGCTTACCCATATATTAAAATAGAATAAAAAAACTCCGGTATTGCTCTGAAATGGGAGCAAGCCCCGCTAAAGTAGGTAAAATTTTCATAGAATCATATCTATATTGAAAAGGAAACTTCCGAGATCTGTGTTTCTTAATAGGGCCTCCGCTCATGATCCCTACAGTCGGAGGTGAAATTCTTGCTTCCTACTCCCATCTTCAATAAAAAAGAGCTTTCTGCCCTGCTGCTACCGCACTTGGGGGCTGAACGAAGAAGGCCCGGCTTTTACGGGTGGAATGTCCTTCTTATAGGGTTTTCCTTGCGACTTTGTTGTCGAAGCGAGCCCCCTGTATCACAAGCTCAAAAAATGCCCTTTATTAAGGGAACTGGCAATCAAACGAAAAAAGACCGTATTCTTTGATTTTTTTCGTCAATCAGTCCTCTTCTGATTCTGA